>WBMV01001385.1:595027-707879 GCA_013396655.1 Campylorhamphus procurvoides | reverse complement strand
TTTTTTTTTTTTTTTTTGGCTATTGAAAAGAGAAGGTGGCAGTGAGGTGGCAGAAGAGTGTTGGGAGGAGGAAGAAATGTCTTTCAGATGATCTTCCAGAGGCTGGTTCCTGCACCTCCTAATGGGCAACTGAGTTGCTGTCGACTGAGAAACCCTTTTTGTGTTTCTCTTGTCTAGGGATCTTTTTTTCCTTTTTTTTCTAATTTAACATTAAGTTCCCAGCTTAGCCTAGTGTAACAGGAAGCAATCTCAAAACCAATCAATTTAAGCTCCCTTATGTTGACTGTGATGGTTGGTTGGTCACTATATTAAGGTATTTTGTGGTTCCTCAAACACACTGTTAGTTCTTTCTCTTGATATTGAGTTAATAGTTGAACAGTTTTTACCATTCCATCTGGTTTCTGTTAACAGCTAATTTTGTTGTTGTTACTTGTCATCAGTTTCTCTTTTGCTTTCTAATGGAAAATTAATGTTTTATGACTCGTTGGAGTGCTTATTTTATCTCAATTGACAGTCAGTTGTTAACATTAGGACTTTGAAATGTAGCAACACTCTTCCCCAAGGAAGTATTTGTCTGTCTCAGAGGGGTCAGATTAGTTTGAAGAACCAGATGTTATACCTTAGGCTATTTGAAGCACCAGCTCTGATTTCAAATCCGTGCTGGGCCATCATGGTTAGAATAATAATCCCTGTGTTTTCTGTCTGCATTATTCAGGAACTATGCTTCTGCTATTTTATTTTTTTCCAATACTTTCCTCTCCCATAATTGTGGTCCTGCACCCCTCCAGTCTTCATGAGAATACTGACTGTGCATTGTTCTTCCTAAAAATATCCCTTGTTTCAAGTCAAGTTAGTCCCCTGACTTCTGTTGGCTTCCCATTTGCCAGGTTACAGTCAAGGATCAGAGTAGGGGCTGACTTAAGTGGTCATCTGTGCTGTAGTCTGTTGTAGTTATTACAGTCATACAGAGGCTCTTCAGTTAAGAAATGGTGAGCCTGGCTGCAGTCAGCATCCCTGAAATGGATTTGTGGATGGGAGAGCTTGGGAGCTGCTGGGTTCTAAGGGGCAACAGTTTATAGCAGTCTCTGTTGTTTTTCATCAAACTCAAAGTAATGAACTTTGGTGACAAGTTGTTGAGACTCTACTTCATCATTGCCACATCAGCGTTTCAACTGAATGGCTTGCCCCCACTTGACCAGCGGTTCCAGGCTGTGTGTGTGTTTTATTGAAGGCATTTTCACAATGAAAAGGCATTTTCTCACTTTTTTTCTTGATGTCTGCAAGGGTAGGAGAGCTGGAAGTCTGAGCTGTACTTCGAAGGCTCACAATTTACCACCAATACTTGTACTCAAATGGCAAATACACTGTAGACAGGCAAAAGGAAAAAAATAAAAAGGATCTGTCTATAAGGCTTATTTTGATTGGCAAACTATCATTGGCTGTGCAAGGCAGGAGTTTTGTGTGGGTATGAGTTGCTTTTGCATCGTGATTTTTCATAACATACCTGTGACATTTAAAGAAATTGCAACCCTATCTAAGCTACGATGTTCGGTATAAAAGGGGAGTTGAAGAGTGGTACCAGGACCAGGTTCTAAGTAAGGGCTCCTTAACCTACACAGTGTGGTTTAAAAATAAGAGGACATCCCTCTTCCTAATAAACTGTAAGCACCAGTGTTACAGATAAGGAGAAACGTAGCTCATTAGAAGCAGAATAAACCATTTCTATAAACCTTCCTTCTTCTCTGTTTCCCTCAGCTATACTAGAGCAAAGCCCTTTTAGAGATAAGATTGAGACAATCTCCAGATTACTTATCATGCAGTGTCACTAGCTGTCTTGTGTGGAGCAATGTTTATGATAATTCAAGAAAGGTAGCCTTTTTAAAAAAACAAGCAGAACAGACCCAAATTCATATAATGCCATTGAAAAGCTGGGTAAATGCAGTGGGTAATGTGACCCAAAAGCAGATTTTTGGCTCTAATTTTAGTCTTTTGATAAGACCCTGGGTATTCTACAAATTCTCGGTAATATTATGGCAGATGACAACTGGAAGAGACTTACTGGTGGGAGCTGAGATTCTTCTGTGAAAGGATTTCTGAAGTGAAACTGTTGTAGGGTGGGTGTGTTAAATCTCATTTCTGTAGCCCACTGTCTTGAAGTTGGGTAAGGTGCATCAGGGACAAGGACATCGCTTGGGTGGATACCGTGGGAAAGGGAATTCTGCCTTCTCCTTTGTCATTAGATAGTCTTCCCCTAGCCCATGAAGAAGCATGTGGATCAGGCCCTTCAGTCTACTTTTTCTTGATGCTTCAAACTATTAATGGTTTCTGCAAATTGTCCTTCATCAGAAGACCTACATTTCTCATCCCAAATTCGACAAAGAAATGTAAAAGATGTCCTGCCATTAAAAAAACAAAACAAAGAAAAACAACTTTTTCCCTAAGAGAAGAGGGGAATTATTTGTTTTTCTCAGTTGTATTGCAGATTATATTGCTTACTGCTTGGTCTATCCTCCTTTCCCCTTTTTGCTCTTCTGCTTTTTATTTAAAAGTTTTCACTTCTGCCATGCTATGCCACGTAGCAGCTGCTTTTGATTTGCGGAAGCACAAGTAGAAGCCTTGTCACATGTCTGACTCCAGGGAAGATGTTAACATGGTTTTCACTGACAGGAAAAGAACAGTGAACACAGATATATTTGAATTGAAAACAGAGCATCTGCAATAACAAGAAGTGTACATTTAACAGGGAGGAAACATGAGCTCCTGACCAGCAGCAGGAAGAGAATCTGATAATGCTCATTGTAATGTGGGAATTTTTGCAGGTTGTCTTCTTCTTTACCATTTATAGATGAGAACCAGTTTTACCTGTCAGTGCTTTTCAGAGGTGATCTCTGACTTTCTGTGCCATTCTTTTCAACTTGGCTTTGGGAAGGTTTCATATCCAAGACCGTAAAAGTCTGACTACAGAAAGTGTACCTCCTAGTTCCCCAGAACTTGCTCAGTGGTCATCTTTGTTTTTCTTTGCTGTTGTCTGTGGTACTAATGAAATCAACTACCTTGTCATTAAAATTGGATGATACCTGCAGGATATATCTTTTTGAGAGGGTTTCTTTGTCTTGGTTTACTGTAGCCCTTGATTGAGCCCTGTCTGGTGCAGATTGTTTCTATTAAGTGAAAACAGAATGTATTTTGTATGAGGTTTGTTTTAAAATATATATGTATGTATCTATATGTATGCATTTTAATGCATTTGACATACACATACCTGGCAGCTTTTTATTCCTGTAGAAACTCCAGACTAGTATCTGTTCCTCTTAGTGTCTGTTGTTAGGTTACTCTAGTCATCTTTGAATTTTCTTGTATCAGGTTATAATATTTCTGAAGCAATTCCAACCTAAAGCTACATGTTGTAATGCTTAGCAGTATACAGCCCTGCTCCTGAATTCTCTTCTTTCTTGAAAGCATCAGTTGAATTTGGCACAGTTTTCTGATTTCTAAATTACATCCAGACAGGATGTTCCAGTCATACTAGGCCCTCCAGCATTTGTAATTCTTGTATGATGAGTTTAACTCAATATCTTTGAGGGAATAAACCCACCATTTTTGTATTTGTTAGAAGGGTATATTGAACTGGAAGCCAAAAGTAATGCTCCACCTTTGAGGAGTGTTAGCTGGCAGAGAAATAAAATCCTTGTGGATTTAAAAATGATTGCAATCTTTTTTTCTAAAGCTTTCAGGAGTTCCCTGTTGTACCCAGGATTAGATCTTATGAAGATGGCTATATTTCTGTCCATTCTAGCTTCTTGATATGAAAGTCACCCTCCGTTATATAACATCCTGAATACCATTTCTTGCATTGAATTAAAAAGTATTTCCAAACTGTTGCGGTGATGGGGAAGGATACAGAGAAAGATTATACAGATACCAGCAGAAAAGCAGGAGGAAAGGGTTGGTTCATGTGGGAAGATCAGCATCTAAGAAGAATCAAGGGTGATAAAAGGCAGGAGACAGAAAATGTAAGGGTGACGTGAGCTAAGATGATGCTGAGGACAGTGGCAGTGACTGAAGATGTAATTGATGTTGTCACTGGTTCATTCACTCTTCTACTCACTGTATCTCCCTGCTGCTGAAGCATACAAAGCAATGCTTATAGGCAATGTTTATGTGTGAGCTTTGCTGGTTTTCGCCCTGTCGCTCTGGGAAGCAGCTCCTATCTTTTAATCCCCATAAGCCTCTAGTCTTCCACCAAAACATGTCCTTCCTGAAATGTAATCCTCTTACTTCAGTTACACTGCTATGTTCCAGTTATGCCTATGTGCTTAGAAGCACAGGCAGCAGGGTTTCTGAGTGTGCCAAAGGTCGGAAAAATTTAAATATCCAAGTACCTGGACAAGGAGGCCCCACACAGCTGTTGTCCATAGTGTTTCCTAATCTGGAATCCACAAATCCCAACATCTCTCAAAATCCGAAATCCTAAATTCTTTGGAAAAGCCTGTGGATTCCTTATGCTGTGGTGTCTCACCTGTAACAAAACAAACAAACAAAAAATCCCCAAAACCCAAAACCAAATCAAAAGCCAAACCAAAACAAACAAAAAAAATAGGCATCTTTGAACATTAATTGTTTCTATTACCTTCAGTTTGCTTCCTCCATCCATGGGAACGAGGACTTTGTGGAGTGTGTTCTGTGTGCTCATGGACCACCATGCTGAGAGAACTAAACGTCATTATACAGCCAGGGATACGCAAGGACAATTTGGAATCACATTTACAAGTGGTGGTAACAGATAGAACAGTTTTAGGGATGGAGTGAATTAGATAGTTCTCCTTACTTGGAGGAAGCAGTGCCTGAGGAATGTTTAGTGCTTTGCCAGGTGGTGGGCTATGGGAGGCAGCTCTTAAAGCAGATCCCAAAGTCTGATACTATCTGTGAAAATCAATGTCCTGACTAAATCCAGCTTGTAGATTTACATTCTACAATGAAGAAGAATGAAGGGAGAGCTGCCGATTGTGTTCTTGCTTTGGCATGGCTTCACTGTACATGAAACTCATCCTGTGCAAACCACACGCACTATTCAGCTATAACAGGACACAGCTGCTGGCTGTGACACAAAAGAATACTGCATACAAGAGCAGTACAAGCAGAGGTGAATTTCACTCAGGGCAGCTTCATTTCCATGTGCCTTAGGTTTCTCCTCTGCCAAGTGGCAGCCACATTTGCCTGCTTCAGGATACTGATGTCAAACACCAGGTACGTGTTTTGCGAGAGGCTGTAAATTGCAAACTGGTCTCGTCTTGTCTCTTTTACAGGTATCATCTTGTTCAGCTCTTATTTTGGGCTGTTCCCTAGTGCTGTTCAGCACTGAACAATTTCAGTTTTTCCCTTTGGAGGGAATACTGTTTTGGAGGAAAGGTGGCATACATGAAGCACATGCATTATGCACCAAAGTTTCAAGCCTAATTTTCAGTGACATTTTGTGTATTACCTAACTAAATGCATATTTGTATTAAGAGAGGTTCTACTAATTTTACATCCTTCTTTGATGCCATCCATTCTGTCCTTTTGTACTAGCAGCAGATGGCATTAAGGAACTTCTCCAGAAAAGCGTTAGGTTTTTCTCAGTATGTGTCTAGAGAATTGGCCACTTGCCTCTTTGAACTCTTGCTTTTCTTATTTACCTCTCTGCTGTGCAACTTTGTCCTTAGCTGCAGGATAACACTGTCTGTTTTGCTACTTTGAGGTTCCAGAGCTTTAAGTGATTGGAAGAGGCTTGTCCAGCTGCTTTTCAGCAGAGTTCTGGTGTTCACTTCCACACACTGAACAATAGTTTGCAAGGGACGGCTATGGGAAGTATGTCCACGGATCCACAGACTTGATATTTTATCTCCCTGTTTTGAGGATTATTAAAAATTGACCTGTAAGATTAATAGGAAGCTGTCATAAGTACGGGGTGAACTGTATCTTTTGATCAGTTCTGTTTACCCTTTCCAAGCATTCCTGTATTTTCCTCTGGGTTGGTTCCCATTTTTCATTATGCTTCTTTCATTGCAGGAACAGCTGCTCACCAGCCTCAGGTCTTGCCTGACCTAAGGAATTATTTAATCCCATTGATGAATTTCCTCCTGGATGTCTGTGGAAACACAGTGGCATTTGTGACTTCATCACAGCAAAGGACTTATGTATGGAATGGTGACAGAGAAGCAAAGGGTTAAAATGCAAAAGACATGTAAACCGTATCTAACCCTTAGATTTTCTTGGCAAATTTGATCAGTCTTTCTCATCTTTGGTAAATGTCTGTATTGAAACTCAAAATTGTGAATCTCTAAATGTGGACCACAGTGTTTTCGTTTGAGTCTTCATGCTTTTATGTCTCTGTATTTCAGAGCACAGTCCAGTTGTTCGTGCTGGTTGCATCTTTATCCTGTGGTATTGTTTCTTCACTCCCACCGGCTGCACTGCGAGATGCAGCTCAGCAGCACCTAATCCTTTCCCCTGCACTCCCGCCTTTCCCCAGGGTACTTATCGTGCCAAATCATCTGTTTCATCTTTTAGAGAATGCTTTGCACATTATCTGATAATTTTTTTTTTTTACGTCTTCCCAAGGGCCCCTTTAAAACTAAAATCTCAGGGGTAATTTTGACATTTTGTAATGTCCAGATAAGCAATATTGCCTAGGGTTTGGCTTTTAAGAAAAATGGATTTCCAAAGCTGTAGTTACTTTTCTTCACTCTCCAGGAAAATACTTCAGTGGTCATTTCAAACTGGAAATACAGTGCTTATGTTTAGGGATAATTTTATCTTTCGTATTTTCAAAACTAATCGGAATCAGAAATCAATTTGGAGGATGGGATGTGTGGACTGTGAAGTTTCAGTTCTGGATCAGAACTGCAGTGTAAAGGGATCAGCAAGCTGTGTGGTTGGAGGGATGCTCCAGTTGTAAATGCTTGCAAACTGAGAATCCTACCCCCTGAATGAATCTTCTCTACTGGATTCTAGAGCCAGTAGCGAAGCCTCTATTTTATGGCTTCAGATTTTCACTCAATAACAGCTGTGGAGCCTAAGAGAAAACAATCTCCCTAGAGGTCTGACTGTATATATTTTCAGGAGGTGTACAGAAATGCCTTTAGTTATTTAGGGGTTCTTTGTGGCGTTTTAAAAGTTACTTATAAACCCACAAAATTATGTATTTTAATAATATCTATTGTCTCCTAAAACAGCTGTAGGTTTCACAGATATCCAGTCTGGTTTCTGCAGATAATGAGTGTGTAGAGCAGTGAGCACAGAAAAGATTGACACTGAGCTTTTAAAATCTAGCTTTGGTGGGGGTCAATTTAAAGGCAATTTGACAAAATTATATAAGCTAATAGACTTTTCCTGAAAACTTTGATGCAATTTCCTATGACAAAAAAAACACCCTCACTCAAAGCTTTAGGGAATGAAGAGCAGGAGATTTACTGTGAATATGAGACTTATTTATAACCCTTTCCCCTCGGGAAATAAACTTTACAAAATGCTACGTCAGTGTGTGTGCAGGAATGCAGCACTGTCTCCAGTAGGTCAGCCAGCACACTTCACAGCTGCAGTTCATTTTCTTTTTCATAGGAATAAATGAGTGAGGCAGAAGAACCCAGAGAAGCGAATTGCTTAATACTACTTGCGTAATATCGGTACTTTTGAGCAGATGTGTGTGTGTTTCCATAAAAAAACTCAGAGACCAACCAGGATTTTACTGGAACTGGAGCATGAGAGTTGCAGAAAGAGAATGCGTAAATGGCTTCAGTTAAGTGGAAAAGCTTCTATTCCAATAGGCTAATGGCCCTGAGATTTTATTTTAGCAGAAAACGCAGGCGTTCCTGGGACTGCGGTGGTAAATTTAGTTCTTACGCGTCTGCTGGCATTCAGCTCATTCAGACACACAAAAGACTTAGCCCTCCTTATTAGGCTGTGCACACTGAAGTTTCCCAACTGGGTGAAGAGCAGTGCTCTTCTGGAAGGCTTCTTCTCTTCAGCTGGTAGGTTTCCCTGGTAGGTTTTGTTAGTCTCCCATCTGATTGCCTCAGACAATCTTCCACTGCCTTTTAGGTTTTTAGGTTTTTAGGTTTTCAGTGATGGGAAACGAGGCTGCCCACACAGGTATCCTGATCAGAAGTGGTAACTAGGGGTATGAGCACCATACTCTGTATTCACATTACTGCTCTAAAACCATTTTTTTTTTTCTTTATGTTTCTTTTTTTCTTTTACTGTATGTTGGCCTTCAGGTTGCCTGCCATGCTGTGCTGTGCTGGGTCATCCCTACTTAACTTAGCCAACACAACTTCATTGGCTTCAGTGTTCCTCTCCGTAAGCACTGCGCCACAGTTCTTTAAGATGAGCTTCTGCTCCTCCCAGCTGAAAGTGAAGTATATGTAGCTTTCCATGCGCAAAGGCAAACACGTGTATTTCTAGCTGACTCTTGTTCAATTTTTTCATCCCTGCTTCTCATGCTTTAAGGTAAATCTGTATTTTTAAAACTACTTTAGTTCCTGATCTTCTAAAGTATGCCTACTACCAGTTGTAGTTACTGAAATACTTTTTTCAAATCAGGATGTTGATAGTGGCTTGGACAGAGTCTTTGAGCCAGCAGTGTGCCGAGGTGGCCAAGAAGGCCGATGGCATCCTGGCCTGTGTCAGAAATAGTGTGGCCAGCAGGACCAGGGCAGTGATTCTTCCCCTGTACTCGGCACTGGTGAGGCTGCACCTCAAGGACTGCATTCAGTTTTGGGCCCCTTGCTTTAAAAAGGTCATTGAGGTGGTGGAACATGTCTAGAGAAGGGCAATGAAGCTGGTGAAGGGTCTGGAGTACATGTCTTATGAGAAGTGACTGAGGGAACTGAGCCTGGAGAAAAGGAGCCTCAGGGGTGACCTTGTCACTCTCTACAACTAGTGAAAGGAGGTTGTGACCAGGTGGAGGTCAGCTTCTTCTCCCAGGCAGCCAGCAGTACGACAAGAGGACGTAGTCTTAGGCTCTGCCAGAGCAGTTTAGGTTAGACATTATAAAGACATCTTTCACAGAAAGGATGATTAGATATTGGAATGGACTGCCCAAGGAGGTGGTGGAGTCACTGCTCTTGGAGGTGTTTAAGGAAAGACTGGACATGGCACTTTGTGGCATGGTCTGGTTGATATGGTGGTGTTCAGGGATAGTTTTGTTTGCATCTCAACCTAATTTTCCAGCCTAATTGCTTCTGTGATTCCTGAGACCACAGTCATTTCTTTTTGGGTTTGGTTGGACAACTGAGTTCTCATGGAGTGGTGTTTTATTGCTTCCTCCAGGAAATAATTCGTTTAATTGTATGTGCTTTAGCCTGCAATAGCTGGTTTGCATCACCTGCTTTCTGGTGTTCTGAAGGCGTGGGACATGATTGTAAAGTCTTGATACTTAGCTGTGTGTCTTTTTTTTAATCTTATTCACTTTAATAATTCCCTGCTTCAGATGTCTTCATATAAAGACCATTCTATGACTTGTCTTATTGTTGGTCACCCCATCTGTCTGTTGCTGAACTCTTTGCATTTCTGCAGCATCTCTTACTAAACAGATGTTGAACCTCTGAGCCAAATGATGTTAGGGTGATGTTAGTGAAGGTTAAATCTAAAAGTCAGAATTTAACATCTATTTGACCACATGCACAAGTTGTTGACCTGCCACTGTTTTTTAATACTGTTTTAGTATTTATTTCCACCTGTTCCTTCTCTGTGTTGGCATTTTGTTTGCTTTGTTGACTGCTGCTACATGTTATAGAGAGAAAACATGATACAGTCTCCTTTTTCAAGAAGCACTGCTGCTGAATACAGAAATAAAAAAGACATCCATGACAGAATGAGGCTCCCCATTTTGCTTTCGGTGCTACTGTGAAAGACTTTTCCTCTTATTCTAAATGGCCACACTATCTGGTTTTTTTTCTTCAACAGCTTCTTTAAGTCAAAAAGTTGAAATTACCTTCCTAAACAAACATAAATGACCTTTACAATTTTGTTTTCTTCCTGTTGGCCTCCTGTGTTGAACTTGCCATCTCTTAAAGTAGGAAAAGTATCAAAAACACAGGGAATCTGAACATTCTGAGTACTCTTCTTCCTCCAAAAAGATATCTTTAATCAAATTTTGTTTGTGGGCATAAGCATTTGTGACAGACATAGTGAAGACGGTGGGAACATGATGTACACATATACCAATGATCAATATTGGTAAATTGGATAGCATTAGTTCTTAGACATAGATTTAGGTGGTGGTAACTGAGTTGCAGATAGATGCTGAATTCTTATCGTACTCCTACATCAGGAACCCACTTAATGAGTGATATACAGGAAAGACTAATGGAATGGAGCACATTAAAATTCTGCTTCTGTCGTTTCCTTTTCCTACATTTTCATTTTTCTTGCTTTAGATATCTGTGATGTAAGGTGCTTTGCTTTACTTTCTCTATTCCTGCTGTATGGTTGGAAGGTAACCAGAACCACCAGGATTTTCTCCTATGAGTAGCAGATTCTAAACATGCTCTGAGAGAGGACCAGAGTATCTGCTTATGACTGAAGAATGCAGTATTTCTCAGCATGCCCTTTGTTTGCTGGTTTCTGCAACGTGTTTATCTGTTACTCTTGGGAACCTGCACCTTAAGTTCCTTTACCATTACTGAATAGGACATTTCAAGTGCAGCACCCCAAATGTGGAAATGAAGTTAATAACTACAGATTTTTAGGCTAAAAAAAGAACTACATTTAGAGTGTGTTAAATCCTGTGTGTTTAAGAGAAGAGGCTTTTGCAGCTTCTAGCACTGTGCAAATCATGGAATTTCTTGGTCAGTGAGAACTGGCCTTCTTGAGTCGCTGTTGTTCACACAGAAGTGTGAGCAAATGGAATGGCCCTGACAGACAAACGTGTGAACATAGGAGACATCATTCCCTGGCTACTTTGGCTCTGAATTTTGCAGGAAGCCCTGAAAGACACAATGGCAAAAAATGTCCTGGCTGAGCCACCCTCCAGCAGGGAGTGGTTAACAATGGCATAGAAGGCTGGGAATGTAGACAGGCGTTTCAAAGCACTGCCTTACCAGGTTCTTGCCATGTATTGGTACTGTAATAGTGTAATAACTTTAAATATTCACAACACCAAACTGTGCAGAACACTGATAGCACCAGTGGGTGCCTGTGAATGATGCTGTGCCCAGCAGAGGTCTTCTGCCTCCTACTATGTAGCCCTCCCTGGACTTGCACTAGTTGGCTGCATCCCATGGCATCAGGAGAGACCCGCTGTGCTTTCCTGATAACATGACATAAAATGTTCTTGAGTTACTGGTTAGCATAGCCTGCTACATCTGAAGAGTTTTTTGCCTTTGTTTCTGGTATCGTGGTTTGAATCTTGGAAAGAGAAAGGGTAGTTGGCTGTGAATGTGCTTTCTGTAGTTTTGTGGTGAATTTTGTGTGTGTGTGTTTAATTTAAAAAACTTAAAGTATGTAAATGTTGGCATTCAAACAGGCATATTCTTTAAATGATTTGGACTAAATAGTGAGTCGACACCTGAATTCCCTGGATAATTACGAACTCTGAGTAGTCATTTAATATAATTTTTTATTAGCACATTTATGCTTTAAAACATTCTCATTCTTCAGTTTAAATGCACTGCCTTTTAAAAGAAGGGTAGCTTTCTCTTAGCTGTGAATCATCTTTTTTGTCAGCCTTTTTGTCAAAGAAAGCATCCCTAAAGTGCTTTCTTTAAGGATGGCTGAATATTTTCTTTTTCTTAGACACTATTCTTTGTGAGTTCTCTGACCTTACAAACAAATGTTGTTAGATATGTAATGTGCTTAAAGCTCTTCAGAACATCACAGGTTAGATTCTCTCAAGGATGGCTCAGTAACTTCAGTGTCATCTGTAGGCAGCAGTTCATCATTACCTAAATTTCTGCAGTTGTTTAACACTGAGTTTGGAATTCTGCAGGACAGAATATTTTGCAAACGGCACTGATAAAAATGCAAAGATAAAATTTCAGGAAAAAGCAAGATGGTCTGTACTGACTAGGTATTGCTAAACAGGTCTGATAACTACAAGACCTCTTTCAAGAGTTCTTTTGTCATGTGCTTTTGGCCATATCATGTTAAATGTTAACAAAAATATCCTGAACACTTTCCTAGCATCACTTAGGAAGTGATTTCTGTTTCTGTAGAGAATATTGTTTGCCCTTATTGTCTATGCAGTCAGAAATAGGTTAATAAACAATCATATCTTAAGATGTAAAGGGAGGAAAAGAAGGTCAGATCCTTGAGCAAAATAGAAGGTACTTGAAGTACCAAGTTTGCTTTGGGAAATACCCAGTTTTCTAGTATTGTTCTGAGTCTGATTTTAGATTCAGGTGGCCTCTGTAACCTCAGCTAAGAGAGTAATCTCTTAGCAGTGTACTTTGATGGTATGAGTTGAAAATGTGAGCAGCTTTGTGGACCACCTTGAATGAGAGAGGCAGTGATCCAGGCACGTGTGTTGCACCAGGGTTGCACACAATGTGCAAACCACACAGCAGCTGCCACCCCATCCCAGGAGCAGGTGCTAGAACACACCCTGCTCCCGCAGGAAGCGACTGCACCTGCAAGTCCTGTAGACAACGAGAAAGGCCAGCTCTTCACAGAGGTCCTCTAGGCTGCAGGCTTCCTCTGTCTGCTGGCACCTTGAGAAATTCCAAATTGTCAGTTGCCTAGAGGGTTTTTTAATCTGTGAATGTTTAAAATAGTCAATTGCTTTGACATATTGATATGTTTAGTGTACTATGAGAATTCCAGCAGTTGCATTAAATGCAATTACTTCACAATTTCCTTTTAATGTGTTTATAATTGCAGACTTCCTCAGCATTTGTCTCTCTCTTTCTGCTGTTAAATACACAAAATTGTTTGAAATGGCATTTTCACTGTAAGCTTAATGCATGCTGCTTCCATTATCAAGAAAGGTGTATATTTTTGGATCATGTCTTTTGTAGTTCAAATAATTTGTTCCCTGAGGGAAGGATTCATTTTTATAGGTTGCATCACATAAAGACGTGCATCCATTTTAGGCAGGTTGTCTGGCAACAGCAATATGAGAGCATCCGTAAAACATGTTGGGTGCCAAACTTTGCAATCTACTTTCTTTGTTAGAAATTGGGCACATGGCATGTGAATGTAGGAAGTGTGCAAATTAATATAATTTTAGTGAAGTGTACCAGACTAATGGTCTTGTACAGAAATAAAAATTTGCTCTTCCAGGTGAGGCAGCCTTAGGTCAAGAGGAAAGCTTTTATATCATCTTCTAGGTCAAAAAGTCAAAGAAGGAAGATGGAGATCATATGTCCATTTTGAAATGGCAGCTGGGGATGCAGATTATCCACACGATCAGATGCACATTGTTCAGTCTTTGGAAGTAAAGCAAAGCAGTGAAAAAAGCAGAAGAATGGTGTGTTGAATAAAGTCTGGAGAACAAAGCCATGGAGAAAAGGGCCGTCTTGAAGAGAATGCTTTCTTTACCTTGTGCAGTGTATGGCTGGACCCAGTATAGGCTCCCATCATTGTATCTTATGTAGTCCTAGGACCAAATAGGCAAGGCTCGTCAGAGAACAATGCACAATGAGTGAGGACCATATCCGGAACATATAGGGACCTGTGTGCCTGTGAAGTTGGTGTAGTATCAGACACATCCATACAAGTTCTAAGAGCTGTTCACCAGGCAAACTTGTGATGGAGCACATTGTGTTTCTGACCACACTGTGGTGCAGACTTAGGCAAGAGAATGTTATTTAACTTTGACATTCTGCTGTGCTGTTTGCCTTGGTCTTTGAATTTTCTCTCGGTTATATTTCTTGTTTGTGATCTGTTAACCCCATTGACTTGCCCTCCCCAGGGGCCTGCTGTGTTCTTTGAATTTCTAAGTTCCTTGAGCTTTGCCATTGAAGCCATTTGGTCTTGTTGTCTTTTCCTCTTGTTGGTTGGTCTTTTCTGTTAAAGCCTCATGATTTTATTTCTGTTGCTGATGTTTTCAGGCACAGCTGTAAGTTCAGCACCTGGAATAAAGCTTGTTAATTCTGTTTTACTTTCAGCCTTATTTTTTGCCTTCAGGTTGTTTTTATGAGTTTGTCTCCCACTATGTGAACATCATGTGTTGATGTGAACATGAATAAACAAGTTAGAGAGCTGTCTCAGTAATCCACAGTGAATTTGCTACAGATTTTCCACTGTGATAGATCTGAAATCTTATATTGGCTTTCTGCACTTATTCAAGGATTGCTGGTCCCAGAGAATCAAGTGGGATTATCCAAGAATAGAAGATACCAGACTAAATGAGAGGGGCTGGTTTGTATTCCTATTTCAGTATTTATACTATGTCTTCAGAGAGGCAAAAAAGGAAATAGGTGGTGTGATTTCCATCACCCCCTTGGTTTCAAGTGTCCAGGAAAAAATACTGCACAAGAGCAGAGGTGCAAAGCATAGATGCCATTAGTGTTCTTTGATTAGATGGTATTATTCTTCCTTTCCTTGCTCTTCTAGCTGCATGCAAAAATCATTGATGAACCTTGATGATATTTATTGCTCTTCCAAAATTGCCTGCTGACTGCCAAAGAAATAAAGGCCATATTCAGTTGATACGATTCAAAATACCAATTCCTACACAAGTAATTAAATGTTGAGTTCCATCAGTCACAGGATCCAGTGCTGACAAAGCTTTTGTAATTTAACAGTGCATTGGTTTTGACAAATGAGGAAATAATTACAAAGCATTCTCCCATTTCTTTCCTCTCATTCTCTCCACTTCAGACAATTAAATACGCTTGCCAATATTGTCAGCAACAACTCCTCTCCCCAGAGTAAAAGTGTACGTTCTTTTTAATATCTACTGTTCAGGTATAGGGGTTGCAGTACAAGATTTGCAGAAATTCTGGGGTGAAGTTATTAGGAAATTTGGCACAGTGATGAAACCTGAAACAATATCTGGGTGTGTATGACTGTGTTGGTAGAACAGCAATGCATTCATGCTCATGTCATAGGACTGGATGGAAGAACTGAGTTTCATTTCTGACTTGCTGCTTTGCCATGCAAGGATCATTCAGCCACTCAGTTCTTAAGCACCTCACAGTTTCAAGTAATTTCATTCTGTGTCCCATTCTGTAGTTCTCATCAGATCTAAGAATGAGAATTGCTATATGAATGGGAGCAATTATTACTTACCCATTCTCACCTGCAAAGTTTTTTATTAAGGAAAGCAGCTGTTTACCCAGAAGGCTTAGTTGAAATGACACTCACTCATAACAGTAAGTGATTTTGCTATAGATATCGATCTTGTGCTTAATCTGTCATTGTGGAATGCAATTGTAATACACAAAATGAGATTAAAATGCCTTTCAGAATCCACCTAGAAAACCCCAAGTTTGCAGTACTCTAGCTAGTCAGACCTGGATTGTTTAACTGTGTCCCTTACTGGGCTGGGACATTAGTACTTGCCTTCTAGGGGCATTGCAGTAACACCATCCTCAAAACAAGGTCTCTGTTCTTTGTTAGTGAGATTTCAGTTGGAAAACGGCTATCATTAGATAACGCTCTTAACCCATGTTATCGTGTAAGATAATGTAACATGAAAGTTGTGTTGCAAAATGGAGAATATAGCACCCTATCAGGTCACTGGTGTGTTAAAGAATTAAGACTTCAGGAAGCAGTCCTGTGCCGGCTTCACACATAGCCATTGGTGTCTTGAGGGCAGAGGAGGACTGTCCTCTGGTGCCCTCTGTCCTCTTTTCCCAGATGGAATAAAAGTCATCATGCTAACTTGCTGGGTTCTGGCTTGCAGTTTGTTCTGCAGGTCTATGAGCAGAGATGAAGACGGGGTTAGCACTAACCATATTTAGGACTAAACCCAGGTAGTGAGTAATGTAGCCAGGCTGCACAGGCTGTGAAACTGCTTTCTCTGTTGTCCTTTATTTACCTGTCTTAATGACTGAAAACCAAAGTGTTAGAAAAACAAAACCAAATTATTTTGCTGATATATTACCTTCCATCCTGGCAAGGACGTTTATGTTGTATTTCTTTAGGGTGCCTGCTTGCTGAGGTTGCATTAAGTCTACAGCTAAGTTTGGTGAAAGATCAGCATGATACATTAGTTTTGTAAGTCCACAAGAGCAGCTGTGTCTGCTCTGGCTCAGGTGATAGGATCTGGTCTATTGAGGCTCACAAGGATTCTGGGTTTGGCTGTGTGAGTTCTGTAGCCCTTGAGCTTATTGGAAAATGAGTATGTTATGGTAGGGAAGCAAGGGCAAAATAACTTGAAGTGCTGAATGTATGGAAGACTGAGGTAAAAGGAAGGACAGAAGGGGAGTTATCAGCTTCTAGATCTCTGAACTGAAAAGGAAGAGGTGTCATGCAAGAGTAACCAAGAAATGGTGGCTGAAGGGAAAAATGACACGGCAAGATGGAGAGGGCAGGGTGACGAGCCCTGCAGGAAAGCAGATGTGAGCGGAAGCAACTGCTGAATGAAGGAGGCAAGTCTGTCACCTAGTTCTGGCAATTGCAAGTAAGTGCTTCCAAAGGTTAGAGTATTATGTCACTGTAGGAATGGGTAGCAATTTTTCTGTTTTTCAGTCATTTCCCTAGAGCCAGGCTCTGATGAGGACTTCAGAGCAGCAACTAGCAGTGAATGGCTATGGGAAAGTGACAAGCTGTGCTAGTCATTTTTTCCTATCTAGGTGTTTGTTTACTGTTTTTCTGTCTTGGTTTATTTAGTGCCTGCCAGGTGGTTCTAGCTGAGTAGGATGACTGAAAGGCAGGATTCCCATTAACTCGTACAGAAAAACTGAACTGACAAAATAGGGTGACACTGGTGATAATTGTATGGTCCATGCTGGCAGATGTTGCATTTGTCTTGACCTTTCATTCAAATGCAAAGACTAATGCCTTTGCAAGAGGGAAGGAGCACTTGTTTGGAGCTGTAATTAGCAGACTAAAATGTCTTTCCGTGCAGTGGGAACATACTAGAAATAGTCTCTGATGATTTTTATTTGTTGAATAGTGATAGTATCATGACACAAGTTTGGCCTTGCCACTCCCGTGTCAGTGTTAATTTTTGAATAATTGGTAAAAGGTCCCAGGATGAATGTACTGGTGATGTATATAGCATGAAAAGTAAACTTTTGTTTGTTTGCCTTTAAAATAATTTTTATCTGTTTATCATTTCTGTTCCTCACTTAGTAAGTAGTTGTGCCTGCTAATAAAATCTACCTGTTCCTGGAGCTTCTTCCATGGCTTTACAGCTCTTTTCTATCTTAATGACTGAAAAACGTATGGCATCTTAATGTATTGCAGCATGGGAAACACCAGCAAGTGCTGGCTCTATTTAATGGCTTCCACAGTGCTTTGTCCTGAAGGGCAGATGCTTATTATTTGTAGAAGAGAATTAAACAGCACAGCTAGACTTCATCAACTGTATTACTTAGAGGTGTTTCTGTTGCTATTTAATGATTTTAAAAAATAAAAATAATTTTTTTTGGTCCTTCTTGCAGAAGCTGGCAAGAAGTACAGCACGTTCCTTCATCGGGAGTGCTGCCTTAGGGGTCACAGGGAACTAGAAATTGCTGTTGCGCAGCAAAACTCAGTTGTCTATCTCAGTTTTTTCAGCCCGACACATTTTGAAGTCTTTGTGTATGTAAGCTATTAGATGTTTCCAAAAATGTGCCTGATTAGATGAACCAGGGTCAGTTGGTGTCCAAGGGCTGACACAGTTTTATCTGGGTGATGTGGCCGCTTGGTAGTTGACAGGTCAACCAGACTAAAAAATGTGCATATTATTTGCAAGTCTGTGTTGGATCTGGTAGTGGCTATTGGACTAGTTGTCACTCCATGAAAATATGGCAGAGTTGGTGCTTTTCCTCCATGTCGGGCTAAGTAGCTTTACAGAGTACAGATTTTGGCTGACCTGGGCTAAGACTGTAGTGGATTTCCTATTGCAGTTTTGTGAACGTACCAGCTTTGCATGGTAAAGAAATAGAGATGTTAAAAAGCACTTAGGTGCCTAGGAGTCCATTAGGAATATCACAGAGACCTAAATATATACGTGCATGCATTCTGTAGCCTTTAAGGGAATATTTTTCAACGCTGCTTTTTTGTTTTTAAATGGTTACTCTTTCAATTAAGAAAACAACTGTTTGCAGTCATCTATTGACTGAAACCTCTGATAGGTATGTTTCCAACAGTAGATGAATAAAGGTAATATGCACATGGGTCTCCTAGAGTCTTCTGGCATCCGTCAGATAAAATCAGTTCTGGGAGCAGAGGTAGAAAAACTCATTCCTGTGGCAGCAGCTAAAAGTCTGTTTTCTCTGCATCATCTACCATGTTGTGCAAATACAGGTCTTGTCCTCCTGCCTGTTCATGTTTATTGAATTTTAGCACATCCTTTTGAACAGAGGTGCCTGTGTAAGTTCAGTCACACTCCTTGCAGGCATCTTCTTCAGTTAGGCAGCAATATTTGGGGGCCATTACATTAATGTGAAGAAACCTCTGCTCTGTTTAATTTGGTCCTTAGGAAATTCACCCAGAAGTCTTTGGCACCCTGGGCTGGATTTGAGACTGACTGTCACCTGTGTGGAGCTGTAAGGGTTGCTTCAGGGATACTTCTTGCCCACGAGTCCTGCTCTTCACTATCATTTTTCCTTGTCCCACATAGCCTTGCTCTGTTTACCTCCCATGCATCCCTAGAAGGCCAAGCACAGCCTGCTTCCCCCACACCTCACACAAATGCGGTGACAAGTATTTGTGCTTGACAGCTTGTGTGGGTCTCCTTTCGTCACAGCTCAAGAACATGTTCCTGCCCCCTTTTTTCTTTCTTCTGTCTTCTGTAGCTTCAATGAACTTTTTTTTTTCCTGTTGCTATAGTTACACTACCTTTGATGAAATCAGTTAGGTTTTTCCCTTATGACTGGAGCCAATAACTGTATGGATTCTGGCAGTAGTCTCGTCCAACATTAGTCTTCACATAAGCATTATGCCTATGTTTTTGGGGGTCTTTATGTGTTCATTTCTGTTCCAGGAATACTGTTATCTATGTAACAAAAGCTCTTAGTCATCTTGAAAATCAAACTTAGCCTTACAGGATACAAATCTGGCATTCAAATTTGGGCCACAGCTATTCCAGACCTTAAACTGATCCTTGCTGATTTTTATTTTGGCCATCAGTCAAACCTGGCATGTGGTGTTCCCTGGTCTCTTTTCCCCTTGTTCCTTTGAAATATCATTTTACTCTCTTCTGGATACTCGGACTCCTACATACAGAGGATTTCAGAACACTGTATTTGCTTCCTCATGTTTTTAAGGAAGGAAATGCAACTCTTATCTGTCAACTGACGCAGTGCCCTGGACTGTATTGAGGGACAACTGGTACTGTAAGGAAGGAACATCCTGTTTTTGTAAGCATGCGCTGAAGTTTTATGCCTTGCCTTCTCTTTTCTCATGACAAAGCTTTTAAGTTGCTCTGAGGATGTGCTGTAGGAAGAAGTATCTGGCAGCACAGGGATCTCAAAGTATGGGTCTGAGCATCTTAAGTGCCCAGCCAGCCAGACCGACTTCATGTGACCTTTCTTCATTGAAGGGTCACTAGAATTGTAGCAAACCATAGGCAGGAGATCTGAGACCAGTGTGTTATACCCGAGCTGATCTAGGAGTAACAGCAGTTGCCTGTTTGGTGGGGAATCTTTTCTGTCTCTATTTATTATATTTGCAGGACTTCTGATCTCAAGCTCTGTCTGATCTGTCAGTGCCAAGAAGAACTGGAAGAGGGTGCTTTCATTCAAACTGTTTCTGTTAGGTTCAATTTCAGGAATAAAGGTGAAAAGTTTGTTTCTTAAAATCCCTGACAAAAAGATGCACTTCTAGAAACTCTTACCTAGCACAGAGCCCATAGGAGGAGGTAGTAAATTTGCCCTTTTTTCAGAGGGATTAAATCTCAAACCAATTGCATTCCAGCTTTGCAAACTTAGAGGAATGTAAACACCAATCTGTAACCAAATTCTGTAACTTGGAATGTTTGTAATATTTGCTTAGGAAATTATTTTTTGTTGTTGTTGGATTTTGTTCAGAAAAGTTTTTGCAGAGCAATTTCTGGGCATTTCCCAGTGGAACAATTGTGTCCTGTTACACTTCTGGTAAACTGATGTTCAGAAACTGAGTATCCTTAAAGAATGAAACATCTTGGTGAAACCTACAGTTTATTTTCGTAGGAGATAAGGTTGTCATCCTTTTCAGTCAGGGTCTGCATGCTGAAAAGTGAGTAAAAGATACAGTTATCACTGATATTAGTTTTGGACATTGCAGCTTCTGTGTTTCTATTTTGTATGGTATTAAGGGTTTAATTCTGAGTTCTGTAGTAGGTAGGAACTTCCTCAGTAATTCTGCTTTGTCTCCTGAAGTGACATGCCTGTAGTTATTCACACTTTTTTTCAGTCAACGCTGATACTTTTGGGGTTTTTTTTAACAACAGCTTCCAGTTTTAGTGATTGGATGTTTGCCTTTAAATGTAGGTGAAGTAGGTCTTCATGATACTGAGAAGTATCTTTTCCAAAATAGATGCCATCTGAGGATAGGGCTTTACCGTATTCACAGAGAGAAGAAATAATTGTTTTAGTGTTTCTCAGTTTGTATTTATCTTGCCTATGTTATTTTCTTCAAACTAATATCTTGTTAAGCAAACAAAGCAATTTAGTGATTATCATAAATCAGGCTGACGTCAATAGAAGCAAAATCCTTAATAGCCACAGCTGGAAGACTTTGTATAGGGAATTTGGTTTCTAATGCTAGGTTTAAAATATTTCCTTAACTGTGACTTGTTGCTGCAGTGATCCTGTTCTTCCTCTTTCAGAATGAGAAGGCTTTGGGGCATTCTGTGAGCCGCTCTAGTAACATCTCAAAGGTATGTTCCTTGATATAACTCATTCATAAACGTGGGGATACTGGGATTTCTTTCATTTCAAAACTGGGGTGATATATGTGATGATGTGACCAGTAGAAAATGCTTTTTATGCCTATCTGTCATTGATAGTCACTCCTGAAACATTAGAACTGTGGTGTTTTGCAGACTCTCTTTACAGGTCAAATGAAATGGAAGCTACAGTAGGTTTTCTCTTTCACACTGTCAGCCTCCTTAGCTTGGTAGGAGCAAGATAGATGACAGATGCCTGAGATCTTATCTTGGAGGAAAAATGGCTCCAAAAACATCACTCAAGTATGTTGTTTTATAAGATAAACATCCATAAGGTATGTATAGCTGTGCATCCCATAACATGTATAGGATATGTGGGGATTAAACATTATTTTATTTTTACTTCAACACTGAATTATTTTTAGTGCCATGAAATTATTGTCAGGGCATGGCTATGTAAGTATTTTTAAATGTTTGCTTTTACAGACCCTGATCATGTAAGAGATGCTTCACCCTTTCCAGTCACACTTCAGTATAGCAAATCAAACCCACAATTTCTTTGTTATGCCATTAGGAAAAAGGTATATTCTGTCCAAGATAATTATTGCAAGACATACCCTGCTCCTACTTCTGCATTGCAAATAAGATTTTCAATTAACTGTAAGCCTGGCAACTTTTTTTTGAAACAGGTACAATTGCTTAAAGCCTTCATCCAAGCAAAGCTGTGCTGGTTGACCAATATTTTTCATGGCAGGATAAGCTTCAGCCCTTCATTGCCAGAGTTTATGTTGCTGATGGTAGTCACTTTTAATGAAAGAATGAGCCATTATGGCTGTCACAAGCTCAAGTCCTCTTTTTCTCTTCTGGGCATTTCTGGATCTAGGGAGCTATTCACGGCTATCTCCAGCAGAGGAAACATTGTCTGAACTTAATTTATGGTTTTTACAAGCACAGACAACTTTAACTTTGGAGTCTAAAGACAGGATTGCTGGATGTCCTAACTAATGAGCATGGCAACTGTCCAGTGCAAAAGGTATTGACCAAGCTGAAGGTCGTGTTATCATGGACTGATGCAGAGGAATTGTGTTTTTCGTTTGGCATCAGAAAATGTATGTTCATGTAAAGGGTTTTGAAATAAATACTGTGAGAGTCTAACTTCTCATCTGGCCTTTTCTAAAATGGGACTATGCCTGTTCCTTCTTTCTCTGGCTCTTATCTTCTTAGGGATCCTTAATTGGATTTTCAGGTTTTGTTCAGCAGAGATAGTAGTTTTGCCGTAGGTGTCATCGTACTTTTCCCAGAGTGTTTGAAATCAGCACAAGCCTTTTGGCAGCAGCAGTTTGGTACCCATACAAATCTGCACAGTTCATTCTTAATTCATCAAGGACTGGTAGTGTGGCAGTGCAGTGGGAAGGACCTTGCACTCTGGCAAAGCTCTCTCTGGGAGTGCTGGCAAGGGAGACATCAATATTTATATTCATCTTGGAGCACTGAAACATTCAACATGATTGCTTTGTGTTGCAAAAGCTGAAGTTCTCAAGGGGATCAAAAGTCAGCTTTGCCAGTTTAATGGGGGAGACTGTGGTTGCAAAATGAGCTTCCCAGAGGTGTTGATGTTCTTACTGCTCCTCTGTTGCCTCTGTGTCTGATCCATTCCATGCACCTGCTCTACTCTGGAGATAAGTTTGAACAAGGGCAGAAGGTGGAAGTTGCATGAGTGAAATCTGCCCTCTGATTTGCCTTCTACATCTGAACACTACCTTGTGCATCCAGGCAGTTCAGTACTAAGCTGCAACAATTATTTGGTGGTCTACAAGGTGGTTTGGCTGTTGTAAGCAATTCATATGACAAATCAAGGAAGGTTATAGTACTGGGATGCTGAATGGAAGGTTAAGTACATAGGAAATTTTTCTTCTGTTCTGAGGTTTAATAGGAAAGTGCTCTTCTTTAATTGTTTAGAGCAGTGTAACAGACTGGCCAATAAGGCGGATTGAATATATGGAAAAGAGTAAGTACGGAAATGCTTAGCTGCCTGTATAGCCATTTCTGAAATCCACAGAACTTGCTGATATTATACCATTTCAAGAGGAGCTTTTTAACCAAAACTGAGTTAAATCAATTATGTGCTGCATTTCCTGATGTGTAGATGTGCATGTGTGTGAACAGAAATAATGATCATGCTTCCTGTGAATGACTATTTCAGCCATTGTTTTTCCACTCAAATCTAGCTTACAGCACAGCAACCTAGCAAAGCTGCTACAAATGCTTGGCACTGAAACGTGATTCCAACCTTTTCTGGTGCTGATGGGTCATTATGAACCGGCTGTGATTATTACTGTGTATCTTTCCACTGCTCTCAATTGCACAGTGCAAGCTGAGTGGAAAGGATTGAGTCAGAACTCAGCCTTTAGCCAAGAGAGGATGCTTTGTTACTCGATGTGACCAAGGAAAGCAATACCCTAGGGCTAAAAGTGATCAAGGAGTGAGGCAGACAGATGGTGCCACTGAAAATGAAATCAGCTGGTAGAGGTAGCAGGACCTCTCCCAAATATAGACTCCCAGTGTCGGGGCCAGGTGGAGCTGTCCCTCAGGAGAAAGGGGCAAAAAGACAGTTCTCCAAGAGGCAGATGCTAGGAGAGGCAGAAGAGATGCTAGTACCTGTGGCTAGGCCAAGAAAAAGCAATCACCTGGATATTTGGCTAGGGATTGAGGCCAGAAACAGCAGAAGAAGGAGCAGGGAATAAGATGTAGGAGGATTTTCATATGGTGCCATTAGGTTTTGTGCAGTATGTTGCACGCTGGGGGATGTGGCGTTCCTCCAGGCACGTCTTTCCTTTTTTTGGTGTATATATTTCAAACACTCGTTTAAATCTGCTCCACGTGAAACGTTTGAATTTTTGGAATCTTTTATGTTTGTTTTGAAATAAAAAAAATATTGTTGAAGGCAGCTTAAATTGATTTAGTCAGGGGACTTAAACACAATTCCCAACTTGCCCTGTTCAAGCACAGTGATGCTGATTGAAATGGCCCCAAATTGGCACAAGGGGATAACAGCCCAGATCCACATCCACCCTAAGCCAGCATTTTTGCCAAGAAGCCGCTGATTGCTGCAAAGTGCCTTCATCATACAAGTCACACAGAGAAATAATTAAAGAAGAATAATTTATAGAAGCTTTGTCCTCTAAAATAGAAGAAATTGACCCTAAAACACAGCTAGTTGCTGGGAGCAGCTAAAAAAGGGATTTTCACAGTAGGGGTAATTCATGCCCTCTGCTTTTAGAGAGAGGAATTGTGCTTACAAGCAGATGAAATGAGGTCACAGAAAGCTAGTCTGTAAACAGTTATCCTCAAATTAATAGTATTGTTTAGCTTCAAAGTGTCTGATATATCCTGGAATTGATAATGTTATGTATGGAAATATCTTCAGGTCATCTGCGTGCTGTTCCTGCCATCTGATTCCTCTGGAGTGCTGATTTTAGTGTAATGGAGAAGCACTTTGTAGGCTTATTTTCACTTCCCTCTAAGGGGTAAACCTTGAAAACGTTAATACTGGGATCACAGCAAAGGAATCGAAAGTGCACTACTTAAAAAATGTAAATGCTTTGTCTTTTCTGAAAGCCTGTATAGTTTTCTCTTTTGAGCAGAAGCACACCATGAAGTATTAGATTATTCTTAGGCTGAGAAGCAGCAAGTGCAGACACAAAGTGGTAGCCTAAGCTTGCTATGAAATTTAAAATCCATTTAGGCTGTTCATCAGCTTGGAACAGATTTAGAAAAGCATATGAATACACACGTCTACTGTTGCCTGAAGCTTTGATGGATTCAGTGAGCATTTGTCTGTAGAAAAGCAGTCCAGGTTTTTCAGTTGCAGAGCTTAGCTGTCCTGTAGTCTATCAGATGACCAAGGCTTACTGAAAAGAACTGCTGCTCGGAGGTGTTCTGTTCAGGTATGTGAGCCTGGGGGTAGGGAAAGAGAAGCTGCTTAAAAAAAATTTTTTTAAGTCTTCCACTGAGCTATTGGGGAAAGGAAAACACAGGAAAAATTGTATAGTGTGAAAATGAAGGTATACTCTTTTTCCCAAGCATAAGAGCAAGTAAGCTCGTTCTGGGTCACAGCACAGTCATGTTCATAAGGAGTGTGATAGTCTCCCTGTGCTCTGATAAATCCCCTGTCCTGGGGCTGAATTCTGACTTCATGTACATATGAGGGCACCCCTGAAGGGGGAACCCACAGGAGTTTCCTTTCCTCTTTTGTTCCCTCAGTCCATTCAAGGTATTTTGAGGAAGATTTTAAAGGCAAAGAGCCATATATATTTTTTTTTATTTCCTCTTCCCCCTGCATAACCTGCTCAGTTGTTACTAGGTATAGTCAACATTAATCCTGTACTATAGGCAGGTTATATGACACTTGCATAGGTTTTGAAGGGATAGATAGCCTTCTTTCTCTAGTGTCTGCAGCTCTGGAATCTCTAGAGGCAGTTCCTGCCAGAATCCTCCTTTAGATTCCTTTAGGAAGAACAAAACTGACTTCAGCTTTGCTCCTAGCTGCTAGACATAATTTTAATTATAGTCATGTACATTATATAAAGTATGGAAGTTCTTCCAACAGCTTGCTCCTGATTCCTATCAAATTGTTGTCAAAATTACTTGGCGGAATTGATCATCCTGAAATTTCCAGATGCCTCTCCAATATCTCCCCACTCCCCGTCCCTGATTTTTAACTGCTCTCCATTCTAGTAATTCATCTTATCCCACTTAAAGACACTTGATTTTAATATGCATTGGTAGTCAAAATGACATGAGTGTGGTAGGGAGAACTTACTAGAGAAGATCAGAAGTTGCTGATGCTTGGTCCTGCCATGTTGGCATTTAGTAAAATCCTTCAAAACCAGCCTATCAGCAAGGGTGTCTGTCCATCACAACATCCAGTTTGGCCTGTTCTGCTTCTCTCAAGTGTCAAGTTAGTACATTTAGCTCTGCTGTTTGGTCTTGTTGCACTTCTGCCTCGGCATGCTGGTTTAGCTGGCAGCCTTCTTGGCATTATGTGCTGTGAAACAACCATGTCTGTTTCACAGGTGACCTTTGGAGACTGTCAAATGCAGTGCGCTTTAGCAAGAGCCATCAGCCAACATGTACGTGCAATACAGCTCTTGCTGAGAGCATGAAAACACAAAGATGTTGCATGCTGGTGGACAGCTGGAGCTAAACCATTACATTTGTTGTGCAGTGACTCGAGAGAAATAATGGATGTGTCCCTTGGGCTTAATTGAGACCTCCTTGTCTGTCTTCAACCCAGGTTCCGGACTCTGCAGCACAGCAGGCAGAACTGAGTTTTGTTGCTATGGACAGGACAGGGCTGGGGTTGCCTTTGCCAAAGGGAGGGCAGGTGAATGGAGGCAGGGGTGGCATAGGCAGAGTCAGGTTCCCTGGGTCTCTTCATAGGTGTCCTTTCCATAGTTGAACAGTAGCCAGGTTAGCTATGGAACACCTTGGTGCCCTTTTTCACAAGGCCCCCCATCACTGTTTTCATTACTAGATCGCTGTCTGCACATAGATCCTGCCAAAGGAGCAGGTATGAGGTAGTTGGTCTTGGTTTCTGTAAGCGTAAACTAAGGGAGGAGCAGAGCCTGGGGCTTTTGCTGCCTCTGGAGATGTAGCATGCAGGATAAGTGCCTGCCATGTCCATGTCTAGCAGCAGCTTTGATTTCTTAATACACATTTAAGTACGGTCTGTGTGATAAAGACAAAATAAGCTCTTTGTCAATAGAGTGTAAAATAAAGGCAAGCCCATAACCAAAATGCGAGATTAAAATATGGGTTGTGGAGTGTTTAGCTCCTTACTCTATTGCTAAATTTTCATATTCCTGAAGCTTCTTGTGCTGCTGTTCCTCCTGAGTAAAAGATTAAAATTGTGCTTCATTTTTCTAACTCTTTGTCTGTCCAAATGAGAGGTGTGCTGTATTATTAGATGTGGATAGTGCTTAATATGTTAGTTCCAGATCCTTAGCTGAAACTTCTAGATGTTTTTGTAGCACAGGTGGGGTCACAGTATTATTCCTATTCATGTGGCACCTAGGAAGGACAAAGTTTGCAGGTACAGCTGAAAAGCTTTCTTTGCTTACTTTAGACTTCCAGCTACTTGAGGAATTCTACAAGAGTTATTTCTAATTTTGTACCTTTTTACCTTTTTAGAATGTTACAGGCCCTGTTCTTTAAAATGAGATATAATTGCTAGTACTGAAGTGGCATCCCAGATAAGCAGGTTATCTCGAAATATTCTGAAGCCATTGGCATGTTCACTATGGCTCACTTCGAAGATGACTTAATTTTCTTAGGTGGGGGTGGTGGTTTGATTTTTGGTGTGCAGCATGTAATCACAAGTAAGTAATCTTGGCTGAGTTCTCTCACCAAGAGATAATACTGTTCATGAAATGGGGGTGGAATGAGAACAACCCACCATGGCAGCAGACGTATACATGTGTATGTTTTATATATATGCACGCACACACGCATATTTTTGTATATAAAAAATGTATATGTTCCTGCTGACAGCCCTCTAAAGAGCTATAGGCTTCCAGGAATTATATTCAGAATTGCTGTGATTGTCCAAACACCAGTGCAGAAGGCCATGCTGTGACCTCACTGAATTGCATTAGATAGGAATGTCAATATACACAGTTAATGAACTATTGACCTTTAGTCCTGAGTCATTTTAAGCAACGAGTCAGGCTGTACAGAGTAACTCACTAGCACATAGCTCCAAGGCTCGTGACTGATACTCCTCCATGCGAAGGGCATGGAAGTCCAGAGAGATTCAGCAACTGATTATGGGTTTAGAAGGATCAAATTAAGGCTCTCAAAGCTTAGGCTACATGTCACATAGGAGCATGGCAGAAACCTTCTAAAAGAAGGCCACTGCTTATGTCGCCATCAGAGGTTGCCACTTCGGACAAAGGTGCTGCTGCTGGGTCACTAAGGGTGGTGAGTGTGCCAGAAACTACTGAGTGGAGAGGACTTTGATTGCTTATTTTCCCAGACTCTTCAGAGCTGAGCCCTACGTGGGAGCAACATCAGAGCTTCAAGCTAGCTGGACTGACTTTACTGTTTAGTTCATCTGTCACTGCTTCATCTTTGCCCTGTTCTGGCCCAAGGCTGTCCATGTTTCTTGTTTTCTGTGGCACCTGTGTCTGAGTCAGTAAACCCAGGTGAGCTGAGTGGACTGGCCAGCATCAGCTGCATGTAGCCCTGCTTCTAGAACTGGCAGATCTTTCTACTTATGTTTTTGGCAGCAGCTTGCATTCTACTATGCTTTTGTCAGGGAGTTGTGCCTTGCCATTAGAGACTCATTGCTCCCACCAACTGATGTTCCTCTGGCAGCTGTAGCTAGGAAAGTGGCTGGCATTACAGTAATGGTTAGTTTTACCTCACTATCCTACTCTGAGCTGCAGTGCAGCTCTGTAAATAGTTTCATGAGCAAAATTGAGATGAAACACAGACAGTCTGACTGGAGGCTCATTGGACCATGGCTAATGGTGGTAGCCACAGCTTGCGTTAGCTTAAACCAAGGGTGGGGCGTAACTTCCTCCAGTGTTTTCTTGTTCCTCTTTATGGTGCCTATCCAAGTGTGTTAATTTCTGTCCATATTTTGGTTGTATTTTCATTACGTATGAAAATGGAGAAAAGGACCTTCTGAAGCAGAAAGATGGGGGGGAAGGAAATATGCCTCAGGTGGAATTTTTGCAAGCTGTCCTACACAGTGCTGGCATTAGAAACAGAATAAGAAGCTTGAAATGAAATTCCACAATTTCTTTGTTTGTCCCAGGCTTTTGATTTCCCAAGTGGCGAGACTTTGACACTGTCACGGTACCAGACAGTTGAATCACAAAACCAGTAACATAGTTTTGGAAGGGAAATTTTGGATCATTGAATCTAGTCTTTTACTGTTAGACTGTCATGTCATATATTCTGCTGTCTTTTTTTGGAAAACAAGGAGTTAAGAGACTGGATTCATTCTAGGCAGGTTACCTTCTGTGATTTGATCATAACATAAAACCTGAAATAAATTTATTAATTGATTTGTGACTTCAGTTCCAACAATATGTCTGTTTCCATGGCAGAATGCAGCATACTGTTTTACTGGTTTCATATTTTGGGTTTAGATGATTACTAATTACATCTTTTTAACTAATTCATTATTTAAGTTTTAGTAATTTTCATTTGCAAAATGAAACAGATTATCAACAGATTATTGTGTTACATCTTTACATTGTCAGACTTTCAGTAAAAAACAAAAGTAATTACTGCGCAAACACTTTTTAAAATACAGAATTTTAAGTCAGAGACATACCTGCTTTTAGGAGAGGTTAAGCATCAAATAGAGACCAAATTTTCAGGTAACACCTGAATTCACCTCACTTTATGATCAGGATCCTAATCTTACAGTGCACTTATGTGCAAGTGGTTTAAAATGTAAAGAACTGTAGTTTCCAGGATAAAGGGAATGGTCCGGGTTGGCAGATGGTGCTCATGTGCATATGCTAGTACAGAAAGTAAGTCCCCAGGTAGTGTTTGAGTTACTGAATTACTGACGGTTTTGTCTTGTGGAGAAAACTCCAAGCCTCTAATCTCTTGTCATCATTATAAGAGGAAGGATTAGCTATTACATGGTAGCTAAATTTCAACTAGTCTATGCTCACACTTCCATCTAATTATTCTAATTACCATAGCATTGCTCATTTCCTGAGCTATTGTTCTGTGCAATGTTTGACAGCTGGCAGGTTCCACTCCAGAGACGTCTGCATTTGACCTTGGGGTAAAATGTTTCCGTTCTGATCCGTACTTTTCCAAGGATGAAGCTGTGTGCCCTGCCTTTCTCGTGTTCAACAGTAAAACCACTTCCTTGCAACTAGCCCTTGAATATCAGATGTAGAGGATATCTGACTCCATATGCTGTGTTTCACCCTGAAGGTGATTGCTGTGCATACTGACTTGTGACGTGGTGTTTGTTTGTTTGTTTTAATTTCACTGCAGGCTGGAAGTCCAACCTCTATCTCTGCCCCTCATAGCTTCTCTCGGACTTCTGTTACACCATCCAACCAGGACATCTGCAGGTAAAGTGTGTCATTTGCGTGGCTACAGTAAGGCTCATACAAGGTTCAAATTAAGGAAAAACAAAACTGAAAAAGAAGGTTTGCAGGGAAGTAAGCGATGTGGGGTTCCCACACGAAGCATCCCATTTGTTTGACTCAACTGCTGTCTAACACTGCTTCGTTGAATCCTACTGACTGTTTGGCCCTGCTATGTTTGCCATTGCCACACTAGCCGTAATTCTCATTTCTTCACTTTTAATTATATGTGTTCTCTTTTGTAATTGTTTTTTACTTTCTGTGCTTTTATTCCACTGTTCTGCATGCAGTTCCAGTGCAGTGTTTTCTGAGTGTTGTCATCACAGTCCAGTGCAGTCTGCTGTTGTCTTGAAAAATCCGCACTGCCAGAGCCCTCTGACACAAGGGGTCACAGTGACAGTAATCTGTCAGGACACGTTACATGCAGCAAAGAGAAACTCCCGTGGGCAGGATCGGGGCCAGGCACTCAGATCTGCTAAGAATGTAAAGCCCACTCGCACCCTGAAATTCTCCAAGTCCCTCAATGACGTGGACCAGAAGGCACAGAGCACCACTGAGTGCTTTGACTATGTGGAGCGAACACGCTCAGAAGGCAAATTGACCCCGACCCAAGAGCAGTGTTTAAGAATTAACAAATTTCATCTTAAAGAGAGGAAACCGCTGAATCTCAGGCCTCTTTCTTTTAGCAATTCTAAGCACTCCTATATCCCTTCCCTTTCAAACTACTCGAGTGCATCGGGAGGAGCAGAGAACCACAGCGCCGTACATATCCCCTTGCTGGAGGACAAAGTGGACCATGACACCTCAAGGAGCAAAAAACTGTTGCGTTACCTTTTTTCCTTCTCCCACACCTCCAGCATCAGCAGCCTGCATAAATTTCATGAACTGGAGAGCTATTCCAGTCATTTCCAAGCTGAGAAATCCTCTAGCATGCTGGTGGAAAGCACGGACTTCTGCTCTGATGATATGGGAGACGATGACGTCTTTGAGGACAGCACCTCAGTGAAACTGAAAACGAAAGAGCAGCGGGCACCACTCTGTTCAGTTGAGAAGGACAGTGACCTTGACTGCCCCTCCCCCCTCTCAGAAAAGTTCCCCCCTCTCTCCCCTGTGTCCACATCGGGGGATACCTGCAGGTTGGTCTAACGGAGAACCACCTACCTTCGAACCCTCCCATGTGCAGTGGTCATCATTCTGCTTTCCCCTGCCTTTGTGATGTTTCTGTCTCTTCTTTCACCCTGTCATCCTGCTATAATATGTGTGATTTGAAGCATGCAGCCTTCTCTCTGCTGTCTTGCACTCCTCTGATGCACTTAACAAGGCTACTAAGCAAAATAATTTCCTTTGGAGTCAAAGAAATTCTCTTACAATTTGTTTCAGGTTTGGGGTTCTGAGATGGTATTCTTATCAGTGCCCAAATTGGGATTATGAGAGATTCAACTATTAATAGTAATGGCCAAGCTGAACATGTCTTAGCTTTTAATGAGTAGTGTACTGTCCTGACAGCACTGCTGGATTGGTCAGAAGGTGGGAGTCAGGAGCAAAACAGACTGCTTGAAAATTGATTCTGAGATCAGATCACTATAGCTTAATTTTTTTCCCCCTCAGCTTGTATCCCACCACACTTTTTATTTGTAAAGGACTTGGCCAAAAGGGGGATCTGAGTGGTGGCTGTTAGTGGTAGGCCTGTGTGATGTTCTTCATGTGAGGTCCAAAAAAGGTGGATGTCCTTGTTCCAACCACAGAGGATTAACCACGTGCACAGGTGGTGGAACAGCAAGACTGGGACTGTCTTCATGTTGACTGGTCTACAGGTCTACCCCATACCACCTCTAAAATGTAGCTGAGGAGCAGGAGTCATCAAGTAGAGGAGCAAATGTCCAATCCCTTTACCTAGCATTTTACTGTCCTAGTCTTTCTCCTCCCTGACAGCACTTTGTAAAGCTTGCCAATACTATTTTATCTCCTCCCTCATTACCACCAGAATCTAGTTCAGTACTGGCTCGTCATCAACAAGATGCTGTTGTAACCCACCCATTTCTTCATTTCCACTTGCCAGCTAACAGCAAGGTCGCAAGAGGCAAGATGCTACACATCAATAAGAGATTTCAGTAATGAGACAGGGATGGCAGCATTCCAGGATGCACTTCACATACGCTTAGTAACTTGTATTCATTCCCTGAGCTCCTTGCTATCCCTCTTTCAATTCTTGACCTCTTCCACATGGTTAGAAGGACTTGGCAATGCTTGATGCAACCCAAAGGTTGTATATAAATTGAATCTGGAAATCAAATGTCAGCAGCTGGTAGTAACACTGTATTGGATGTCCTTGCTGTTTACACAGTTAGGCTGTGAGGAAAATGGAGAATTTTGCAGAGCTGATGCTTCCTTAGCAGCTCTTGCAAAGTAAGAATTGAAGAAGCAAAACCAGTAGTCCATTTAGAGTAGGTGTGTTTTGGGGTTCAGTTTCAGTGCTACAGTTTAGCAGTGTTAATCTGTCTCTTAGCAATTTGCACTGGAATTAATCACTTGTGCAAAATCCAGGCTAAATTTACTATTCATCATACTGTTCCACCACTGATTTGGGAATTTTGTTTTATCTTGTATTTCAGACCATAATATATGAGTAGCTGTACCTCTCTGTGCATATTTTGTCTTGGGAAGTGCTGTCTGATCTGTTTAAATGCTATTTTCATTAAGTGCTATTGGTCTGGATGAAATGTTGTCATTTCTTGCTGTTTGTTTGTTCGGATACTGCATTTCTGTCAGGCTCTGTGTGTCTGCCTCATCTATTAGAAAGCAGCTCTCTAGTTAGCTGTGTCTGTGCTCAGTTATTTTGTGCCTGTGCATGTGCTTGTGCAGCAGTGAGTTCTTTAATTTTAGCTCCTTGATGGAACACGTTCCTTTGATGTATATGTCTCAGGATCCTCAGTGAACAACCATGTGTGATCACAGATATTACATGCCTCTTCCACATCCTTTCTGCTTCTTCTTCTCCTAATGAGCAGCTTTACTTCTGATTCAGGATATGTCACTGTGAAGGAGATGATGAGAGCCCTTTGATTACCCCCTGTCACTGTACGGGAAGTCTTCATTTTGTGCACCAAGCCTGCCTGCAGCAATGGATCAAGAGCTCAGATACGCGATGCTGTGAACTGTGCAAGTACGAGTTCATCATGGAGACAAAGCTGAAGCCTTTGCGAAAGGTAGGCACAAGACCTGCTTCCCCAAGGATATGCTTTGTTAAACACAGATCCACTCTGGAAAGAGGCTGTCCTTGCCCACGAGCCTGCAGCACTCCCTATGTATTTGTTATATTTTTGTGACTCCTTGGTAAGTCTGGTCAGTTTTGTGTAGGTACAAAAGGATTTGAATTAACACTCAGCCTGGCAAATTCAACGTGAGTAGAATCCAGCTCTGATAGCTATGATAGCCCAGCAGCTCTCTGTGTATAAATATACATACATATACACACAAATACATATGTGTGCATGCAGCAACCCGATTTTTAATTTGTATTCAGATTTTAGAGCACAAAAGTACTCTATAGTTACCCACAGTTTTTTTAATATGGAGTTTTTTATTACTGTTACTTGCTTTAGTTTGCAGCTCCAAGGCTTTTAAGTTCTCTTGAAAATATGAGTATTTCACATTAAACTTACTTGAAATCACAGTTTCTGAGTATAATTTAGTTAAAATTTGTAGCCTTTTTTTTTCTTCTTTTTAAAGGAACAAACTTACTTAGTGAAAATACTACACTGTAAGTAGAAGAAGGTTCCCTGGCGAATGTGTTTTCATTTTTACCTTTTCTTAGGCTGTGAACAACCAGATTTTAGTACTTCAGGTTGCTAGAACCTGTTTGTTTTTTTTTTTTTTAATAGAAAAGGAGCTTTCATAAATCTGGTGACTTAAAGTAGAGGTACTTAAATGCTACTTTTACTATAAAGTCAATTTTGTGCTTGTATCATTTTTAGTTCTTCCACATACTCTGAGCTTTCAATTTCAGTTGTCCTTACCATCAGGTTTCTGAGATGGAAGTCACTGCTATTCTTAGCACAGATAAATCTTGCTGTATCTAGCAAAGTGGAAGAGGTTAATAACAATAACCTCAGTCTGGAACTAGAATAAATGAGAAACATTAAATTCAGTTATGAGGAGTCTAAGTCATGTAGGGTGGGAATTCTGGACTGCAGCCATTCAAAAACTGTTACAAGAACTTGTCCAATTCCTAGAAGTGACTCCTAACAGAAAATGGAGCAGATTTCAAACACCCTTTTTTTTTTCCTTTTAATGAGATGTACAGTCTGCAAAGCTTAGTGTATCTAACCGATAGGATGTCCTCTGCTTATGACTGTGGGGAATTACTGCCTTCTAAGAACCACAGATTTTCCCTTGGTAGCCCCTTGGCAGTGTCCAACCTCTGAGCTGCAATACCGGCCATCGTCGGCCCTGTTGTCTGTGCAGACAATACTCTGCACAGCCCAACTGTAGGACAGTAAAGAAATTACTCCAGAGGATACAAAGGAAGAAGAGTTGCTATAGTTATCAGTTGGTTGGGTTTTTTTCTGTGCTCACTGCCTGAAGTGAGTGGGAAACATTTTCTGAACATTTGTGCCCTGTGAGAAAAAAATGTTGGGTACCTTCAGAAATGAGTCACTCAGTATCATTGGTTATATCTGAACAGGTCATCTACGGGAGGCAGACAGGATGCCAGAAGGCAGGGATAGAGTCACAAACAGAAGGAGTTTACCTCTCAAAGACATCTAAAGAGCCCTTTTAGAGGTTCAGCTGCAGCAAGATGATAAGATGTGTCTTCAGCTCAGACCTTATGGTGTCCTTTCAGTGAGGAGCAAACAGTCTGGAACTGGTGATTATGAATGGGATGGGACAAATAATAGGGCTTGTGCTTGTCTGTAGGGTAGAAATGGAATTAAACTGCCTTGGCATCTTACGCTTATTTTGCAGCATTGGGCTGTTCAAACACTGAGTAAGGAGAGAGAATGAGAAACAAAATGTGTCATGACTCCAATGAAGATGAGGGGAGACAAAAGAGAGGTGCTCCATTTTAAAATTTCAAAGAAAAAAAAAGACATTTAATTTTCTGCTGTTTCTTTTTTTGTTTTAACAACACTTCAAAAATCCAGAACCGCTGACTATTTTAAGTGGGAAATGCCACATGCTGTGTCATCAGAATAATGCAGCAGTGACCTACGGATGTGAGTTTTCTCTCTAGGCTGATGCACAGCTTGCAGAATGTCGTCTCTTTTGCTGTGCAGTCATCTCTCTTGAAGAGGTGAGGCAATGCAAGTTGGTTTGGTGGTTCTGGAGCCAATAGTTCACAGGAGGTATGGTCCAGCAGAGGAGCTCAAGCTGTGGAACAGAGAAGAGAACTATAAATTAGTCAAAACACAGGTCCTCAGGGCTCTGTAAAAGCATTTGCAAATAAATTTAATGTTACTTTTTGGCAAAATAATTTGATTCATTTATGCTTTCTCTGAAAAGGCAACACCTTTGTTTAGGTGCAAAAGCAATTTTCTGTTTAAAATACAACATGTAAAGGGAATGTTTGGTCCAATCTTTTTCTAAGAAGATTGAAAGACTATAGGTTTCTAGCATGACATGAATCTAGCATGTTGTTGCTGGAAATACTCAATTCTTGTGCCATGATGAGGGTTGGATGCCCGCACAACTGGAAATGTGGCTTGGACTACCCAGAAAGATTGTTTGCAACAGGGATCACAAAGTCTCTGTCTCATGTTTCAACCATTCTTGTATCAGTAACGGTGGAAGCAATAATTCCAAATAATGGCTGATTTCAGTCATACCATTCAGGTCATCCTCACCTCCTTCCACATTATTCCTCCTTTTCAAAGTCCTCTTTTTCTGCAAATTATTTTAGGAGGCATTAAGTGCACCTATCTATACATGAGAAGTGTATATGCCCCAGCATGTATTTTATGAAAGTGTGAGAAAAGCCCATCAGAACTCTGTTCCAAGCAGACATGTTGAGGGATGTGTAACCCACATGCAAAAACTTTCATCATATACATAGGGGAAATTGAAAAAAAAAATTAAAACCAGAAATTTTGTGCATGTCAGGTCTGTGTCTTGAATATTGGAAACATCTATAGTAACTAGAGTTACTCTAAGAAAGTAGAGTTTCTTTCTGTCTTGCCTAAATGACACTGACCTGATTTTGTGGTTTTGTTTTGGGCTATATAAGCATTATTGATAGATGCAAGTTTGGGGTTTTAATTTGCTGTGTCCTCTCACTTCTAAAGCTGTCATCCCAGTTTTCCTGTATATTCTCAGGGCATATGTATTTAAGTGCACTTGAAACACTGCAAATAAACTGTGAGCATCACTGCTATTAAGTGTTATTAAATATACATGAATATTGAATGAAATCCCCAGAGGCAGGAGGTGAGAGCCAAACCCCCTTGAGTGTGCACCAAGAGCTCTGAGAGCTCACCATGAGGTGTCTTACATGCACTGGTCACCTGGGTCGTGTATCACTTTTATTGCAGTGTTTTATTGAATGCCTCTCTGAGCAAGGGTACCCTTTCCTACTCGTGATGCTCAGCTGCAACTGTGGGTACCTTGTGTCAAGTGGGGAACAGAGGAAGAAGCAGCACTGCTTGCACTGTGCAAGGCCTCATGTGAGGGTCCCTCGTGGGTGAGCAGGGTGTGATAACATGGTGCTGAGGCTCCAGATGGAAGCTGAGTGCTGGAGGTCCCTCTGGCACCAGCAGGGCTCCTGTCACAGCAGGGTAAACTGCCAGCCATCACACCAATGCTGTGACCAGAGCAAAAATGTCATCTGACTTTTAAAATAATTGTTAGGAGGAAACTAGTCTCCTGCCTGGTTTTTGTTCTTATCAATGTTCTCTTTTAATAGTCTCTAGTAACTACAATAAACACCTAATCTTTTGCTCTGGTTCTGGGTTTCTTGCCAGTGGGAGAAGCTGCAGATGACAGCGAGCGAGAGGAGGAAGATCATGTGCTCTGTAACATTCCATATCATAGCCATCACCTGCGTTGTGTGGTCTCTCTATGTCCTGATAGACAGGACCGCTGAAGAGATTAAACAGGGACAAACTACTGGTATGTTGCTTGCTTGTCTTCTCACTTGCTCTTGTGGAATAATTCTTTATTCTGAATACAGAGAGGATGCAGAATGTAAGTGTGCTGGTAATGTTTATACTTAAACTAGTCAGCTTTACCCTGAGGTTGGGTTGCTTTAAAAGCACAGTTCTAAAGTGTTTCAATTAAATCAGTGTAAATTAATCTGTGGGTGCTTTTTAAATCTATTTCAGGTCAATTTAGTTTGCACTTGTAAAATGCACAGATATGAGAGCTAATCCACTGTAGCCAGACACAAAGTTGCCCTGCCTTAGCAAATTTAGGTTTGAATTGGACACTTACTGAGCACATAAAGGAGGTAAGCGTTTGTTTGCTCCTATGGCTACCTTTAAACTGGGCAAAACCAGAATGGTTTAAAAAAAAAAAAAAAAAGAGAAGTAAGAGGAACCTAAATCCAATCTTTGAGGTAAATCAACGGGTTTTCTTTCTACTCAGTCATCTGCGAGGTGGGTTAGCACAAGTTTCCGGAGAAAGCCATGTTATACTGGAGAAATTTTCATGAGTGATTGTGCCTGGAGCAGAAGAAATTCAGGTTGATTCTTAGGACTCCAGTTCATGCAACTGAGATGAGATGTGCTGCAGTTCATGTAGTGGCTGCCACCCCACTGCAGAGATGTCTTAACTTCTTGAATATCAGGTTTTCTTTAGTATATCAACAGTAAATTGCCAAACTGAAATGTGTTTACCTGGATATTCTGGGCTGCAGGTTTGAAGCTGTCACAGAACTGTTTCTCAGGCAGCTGAGCTGTGCCTGAAGGTGGAGATAGAAGGGAGGAGGTACCTACCAAGGCTGGGAGCTGTTAGAAAGCAAGCTGTCCTTGCTTACAGGGCAGTGCATGCCAACTAGACATGCTGGTGGAAAACGTTTTGCTGATGATTGAAAAGTGTCGTCTGGGGAGGTAGCTGAGCATTAATAAACCTGCAAATCCATAGAGCTGTTACAGAGCAGAGCAGAATCACTTGAAATTAAAAAGTTTTCCTCTCATTTCTTATTTGGGCTATAATTTGACTGTTCATTACTTCAGTCAGGAAGTTGCTTTGAAGGAAACCTCTTAGTATCTGTTCCATCCAATCCCATCTCTGCCATATATGGTGAAAATTATTGGCCTTTGAGTGTAAAGTTTCTATATGATAATGAAAAGGGTATACTTTCAAAGATGAATTGTCTCCAGGTTATTTTAATCAGTAAATAGATGAACATGAATAGAAGGAGCAGTGTGAATATTTGGTACATGTTTTAGTGCCTTCTTTCCTCCTGTCATTTGGATTCTAAATCTGGGGAGTGCTGTAATGAGACAGGGGTTGTGGAGAGTGTGCGTGGATATATGTCCACACAGGGCAGGCATATACTGTCACTGCCTACAGATGGCATCAGATCACCTGCAAATCAGAGGCTCAGGTATTAATTGTGGGTGGGGTTTCATCAGTAGTAAGGCTGCAGTATCCTTTATATTTTAGGACTAAAGTATTTTCACTCTTTCCATTCTACCATGCATTTCCAAAACAACACTGGCCTGTATCTTAGTTAAAACTTTGAACAGTTGTAAAGACATGATTTTGCTCTCTGAATAACCTGATAGTGGGTGATTCAGCATTGTTTCATATCCATCTTGTGATGGTGCTTATCTTTAAAGAGGAAAGAGGCTGGATGAATACAGGACCTATGTAAGCAGAATATGTATAAAATGAATAGTGTCTCATTTAAAAGTAGTCGATAAGTCTAATAGTTCAAGCTAGACGAATTTAGGAAAAGTAATGGTGGCAATTTTTATGACAGAGGGTAAGCTTGGAATGCTTTGGCATCTGCAGCGCTTACAGTTTTGTATTGGAATTCTCTAGTTCAGGTACAAGTTAGTGGGTCTGATGCAGGTAAGATGGTCTGGTCTGCATAACAAACATGCCAAGCTGTATGGTAACAATCATTCCCTTATGTCTCCATATACTGTGTGGTCACAGAGTGGAACAGACTTGTTGGGTCACTGAGTTGAGCCTCACGCTGTGAAGGGGAAACCATGCCATAGAATCCCTTTCAGAATTCGATCCAGTTTTTGTTTAAAAACAGGCATAAAAGGACTTAAACATATTCCTGGTGATTGCTTTGACTCTGTGATTGTGCTGCACAATGGCTCAGGCACAGAAAATGAATTCCTTTGGGTTTTGTTCTGGTGAGGGAGAATAAATGTCCTGTGTGGAGTACAAGTCCGTGCGTGTTTCACTCGAAGGGGAAAAAAGAGACCAAACAGGAAAAATGGCAAAATAAGAATAGTTTGCATGACCCAAACTCTGACAGTTTCCTTACAGGACATTATTGAAACTTTCAATATTTTCCAGCTAATATTGACCAGGTACTTTTTTTAATTCTTTATTTTTATTTTCTTTCTTACAGGGATTCTAGAATGGCCATTTTGGACTAAACTGGTAGTTGTGGCCATTGGTTTCACTGGAGGACTTCTGTTCATGTATGTACAATGCAAAGTGTACGTACAGCTGTGGAAGAGACTGAAAGCTTATAATCGAGTAATATATGTACAAAACTGCCCAGAAACTAGCAAAAAGAATATTTTTGAAAAACCTGCACTAATGGAGCCAAACTACGAAAGTAAAGAAATGTTTGGAGTTCACCATTCAGACACAAACTCTTCGCATTACACGGAGCCAGAAGACTGTGCTGCAGAAATCCTTCATGTCTGATTGCTGGGAGGGAGGGGTATTTCTGTATGTCCTTGAAGATTTGAATATCATTGTTTACTGCAAACTGCTCTACCTTTTTAAAATCAGCTCTAACAGCTGAGGGCTGGCGGATGACTTTTTTTACGTTTGGGTTTTTGTTGTAATTTTTTTAAATCCCTTAGGCGTATCTGTCAATGTCATCATGGTTGCATACCTCTCAATGTTTTGTGTCTTGTACTGGCTGATCCAAGAGCCACAGGATATTGGGTAGAATGAGCCTTGGGTTTGGAATCAAGCAAGCTGCTAGTGAGCTGTCATCAACTTTATGGAGTCTGTTACTTTAGAAGATGACTGATTCTGAAATATGTGTAGAGTGGGGCTGGTAGGTTGGTTTGTCTGTTTGTTCTTTATCCTTGATGAAGGAGGTTTTCTTTATGCGTGATGAAGACACTGAGGGAAATGAAAGAGCTAGAGTCTAATCTACCACTAACACTGCCACTAACATTTTATCTTAGGCAGCAGGTGTAAAATTTTGCTTTATGTATTGTGATGAGACTTACAAAGCATATAGCACTTTTAAAAATCTTTATTTTGTAATATGTATGTCAAATGAGAATGAAACTTGAAAGAATGTGTCATTTTTGAAACAGTTCTTCATTCTTTACCCCCTCTATTCTTCTGGAAGATAAACCTTTTGCCTTATAAAAAAAAATTAAAAAATTCCAGTCTGTGATTTCCAACACATGCCCACATTATCTTACTAAACATAACACTAAAAAACATTTCATGTTTGGGTTTCCTTTGAGGAACAGTTTTCTTCAAAGGATATGGCACTTGCGACTTGTGTACAGGGAGTAGTGGATGTGTACAGTGTTTGTTTTCAATATGTAATGGTTTCAGTGCTCTGTTTTGGGGATTGCTTTTGGTGTTTTTTTTCCCCAACAGGTAAAGACCATCAACACACCTGCACATATATACCTGATGTTACTTTCATTCCAAACTGTTGGCAAAGGGTTTGTTGCTATACTGATAAAAATGTGAGCTGTTATGGCAAAAAAGAAACTTGGTCAATACAGCTGAAACTGGTTTTACTTCTTTAGTGCTGTGTCACGTATGAATTACCCAAGAATTTGATGTTGTCAGAGAAGATTCTGAGATCAAAGTCTAGGAAGTAAATATCACAGTAAGTGGTTGAGTTTAAAAATACCTGCCTGGTTTTAGTCCTGATGAGATGCACTACATGGTCAGAGAAGAGTTTTGTCTGTGCTTTTGAATTTGAGACTGCTTTTTAATCAGTCAGCTTTCATGCACAGAGAGGGACGGCTTTAAAATCTGTTTGCAGGTCTTTGGACAGAGTTGCCCAAAGCCTGGGGTGTCTGCAGTTGATTCGTTTGTCCAGTCTGCTTCATTGCACCATTGTACAGCTCCAAGCCCTCACTTAACCAAAGTCTCAGTGTGACTGGAGCAGAAACGAAGCTCCGTGAAAGGTGAGCACACAGGACCTCTGCATTTGGAAGCTGACTTTCCCTGCCTGAGCCCTATCTAAATCGCTGTAAAGTCAAGGATGATAATCTGGTTGGTTTTAGTAGCAGTTGCCTGGACATCTCAGGTAAAAGTTTTTGTTTACTTATTGAGATACTGAACTAAATTCCAAGCTTGTTCAAGTTTCACTTAGTATTTTTCAAGTACAACTTTGGGTACGTCCTTTTCATAGTAAAAGTAGTTACTTTAAGACTTTTCGAAAAATAACAATAGGAGATCAGTGATTTTTTTCCTAAAAATGTAGTATTAATTTATTTCTGAATCAATGTTTTCACAGAAGGCAGAGAAGGGACAATGGTAAGAGAACATACACCACTGGTTTCTAAGAGCAGTTAAAGTATTGTGTTTGCATACGTGCCTCTGTCTTCATGCTTGAAGATTATTGTCTATGATCTTCATGAACAACATGGTACCTTGTTCTTGAGGTGTGTTAAAACATCCAGACCTCTGGGCAGTAAAGCTGCACTGGCACGGGTCTGTGTACTGTACTAGGTATCAGGATGTCCCTTAAGTGATACAGGCAGACAAACCCTGCATACCCTGCTGTATCAGGCTAGCAGTCTTCATGACCATACACATGTGGAGTTTGTTGCCTGTGCCTGCCATAATTTAAAGTGCAATTACTCGGGCCCTTTTCTGAACTCTACTGTGGGTCATCCTCTTCTGTTATGAGAACCCAGATAAGACACTGTCATGTTTTGTTTTCTATTTTGTTCTGTGCAAGATTCATTAGATAAACTCAGGTGGGTTAAATATCACGTCTTGCACACCTTCATCATGCTCTTCTGAAATGCTCAAGTGCACAAGGCTTACATGTCTGCAAGACACTCGTATTACAGCTGCAGATTGCACAGAATCAGCTGCTGGCCAATGCTGAGCACGTTCTCATCCAGTCTGTGACCAGTAGGTGAAATGAAGATGGACAAGTTCTGGTATGAAACCTGGCTGTTCTCCAGCTCACGCCTGAGAGGCATTGGTGTGTGAGCAATGTTCTGACAAGTGCTGATACCATACTGTAACTCACTGGTCCTGTTGCTGTCACTGTCATACATGATTCTTAGTGAAACATTGTGAAATCTCATTTGGTGTTTTAGAAGCTCCATGTAGAAAATGCTAGGTAGTGTTCGGTGTATTCAGAGTACTGAAGATTTTTGCTGTGCCCCTTAGTATCTTAACTTGGAAAGAAAAGTCATCTCCAGCAAAATCATCTGGAGAAAAATGTCTGTGAATGAAAGTGTTTTAACAAGTGTTGCTGCTAACCATTCCCTCTCCCAGCAGGTCTTTTCTGAGTGAAAATTAAGGCCTAATGTTTGAACTCTATACTGCTTAGGAATGCTCATACCAGGAAAGCCTGCAGAACGGATCCATCTGTTCGGGGGATTCATTTATGCTGGTCACACTTCTTATGCTGATTTTTCCTTGGTGTTAATGGTGGGCTTCTGGAGCTGCAATTCTCTGCTTCTGCATGGTGCCATCAAATGTTTGGGAAGGCTGAATGGTGCTTTTTTTCTTCTTTCTCATCAAGAAGATACTGTTGACTTTTTTTCAGCTTCCAGCTGTGAGGCACTGATGCTAGCTCAGGTGAGCTCTGTCCTTCCTGCCCAGATGTCAGTAAGGGGAACAACAATCCCCTGTCAGATCAGGCTTTCCAGTATTTCCTTCTGGCAGCTTTCAAAATAACTGAAATAAAAGCCTGGTACCTTGGTCAAAGTTAGTTTGGGTTACCTTGGGACTTTTCTGAGCTGTAAATTTAAGTTGGAGGGAATATAGGCCTAATACCATCTACCACAATCCCTTCCATAGATTGCCAGAGCCTTTTCAGATATGTCCACTGCCCTAGACATATGACAAGACTCCCATTCTATTGATGTAACTCCTATCCAGAAAAGCACCGTGTGGGCCAAGGAAATTTCCCCACTGTGTCACATTTGATCTATCCGACAGGTTGTGGACATGCATTATGTTAGAAATACAGGTGTGTGCTGCAGAACATTGATCCCATTTAAGAGATCATGAGATGTTAACTTCCTTTGAATTCTCAGGACTTTCTTCAACTGTATGCCTGTGTTTTGGGAGTGGGAGTGGCGTTTAAAATATTGCGATGTTCTGAAAAGATGGCCCGACCTGGGGACAGCTTCCTCTGGTTAAATGTCATTAAGATTGGCTTTGCTCCAACAGGAGGCATCCAATGAAGGTTGAATGAACTTGCAAGGGGTTAGAGAAGTACTGGGCCTCTGTGCTGTACCTGAGAAATCCTGGGAAGCAATAGTAACTCTCTGTCCAAGCCCACTTCTGCCAACCCCCTGTACTGATGGGAGCATCAGTACCACTTGTGGTGCTGTAAGGAAAGGGTCTGCTTGGCATGCCTCTCATCAGAAACCTTTAAAGTGATGCCTGGATATGGCCACTTGTGAGAGCTGGTTGCTTCTGCCCTGTGTGTGGCAGGGCAAATATCTATTGCAAAGCAGAACCCAAGTCCAAATTTCTCCTAAAGCTGAAGTGTGTTGAGATACAGATTTCTAATGTAGTCTGCTGTGTATATTGTGGCCAGCGATGAAAGGGTGGTTGGTGACTCTGGGCTGAATCACTCTGACATATGGGTGAAACGGGACAAATAAAAAAGCAAGGATATTGCTGGCTGGATTTCTACAGCATTATATTAGATATGCAAAGAAAACTTCTAAGCAGGACCTTTTATTTTGTGATTATTTTTTAGTTTTGAGATATTGCGGTGTCTGTATATTCCAATGAAGTACTGAAAGCACTTGTCTTTATATAGAAGATAACTGTTTAAAAATTGCAGCTAATCTTGTATTTAGGTAAAACATCTGTAGATATGTAATTGTATAATGTTCAACAACTTTACACTGGCATGTGTTGTATAGTTTATACAAGACACTTCACACTTCTGCAGAATTTTTTAGTTAGTAAATTTCTAGTAACTTAAATGTATAGTTTTGTACCCTTTCATGTATGTTTGTTTTCTCAGTATTGCCACTTGCAGAGTTATTTTTAGTTTCTAAACTGTAACTGGTTATTGGTGTGTGATACACAGGGTTATTGACTGCAGCAATAAAGTGTTTCTATAAAAAAAAAACAGAACAAAACCAAGCCATTATAGTATCCATTTTGTTTGAAAAATCATAGAGGGAAAAATTGAACTCTCCAGTAATCGATGATCAAAGTGATTTCTTTCACTGGAGTAAACACAGAACTCGGTGGCTCTTCACTGTAGCAGACCTACACAGAGTAGCATTCCATGACGATTTGGTGTTAAAATGATTCATAATGATAAAGGTGTAGTAACCATCAAAATAATTCAGCAAGTCCTTTGATGCAAGTGCTTTTGCCTCAAATGCAGGAATCTTGGGGAGAATTTTCTGGCTTATGCTATGAAGGAGCTGAGGAGAGAAGATTGCCGTGGGCCTTAAAATTGGACCTTCTGGAATCAACACTGAGTGGTACTATGAATGCTTCATATCTGAAGTCAGCATTCTCACATGCATCTGTGTAGAGGTACAGAGAAGAAGATGTTTGTTACTATGATTTTCGTCTAAGAAGAAAAATTATTTTGTATACAGAACAGGAAATACTCAGCAGTTTCTGTAGAATACTTTTCTAGCACCAGTAGGTCAAGGAAGCTACTACCTGCACTGCTGTGAGAGAACTTAAAAATAACAAAGGCATACAAAGAGCAAAGAAGATCTGAAGAGCTGTGTCTGTAACAGAGACGAGGGCTCAAAATTTAAGCGCTTTTCATTTCTTTTTCTTTTTAACTAATAATTAGATTTTTTATTTTCTTTTAAGTGAGAAATTGAAGGAGATCTTAAGTTTGCAACCCTAGAGAGATGTCTCCCATGCAAAATAAGTCTCTGTCCTATATTCCTTGGTAAAACAAGTCTAGCTGTAGTACATGATGCTACTTACCTAAAGTTTGGAAACCAAATGAGACCTCTATACCTCTGCTGAAGAGATGATAGGATAATTTCCAGGGCCTGCTGTTTGGCTGGCAGTCTGAGATGAAAAGCTGATAAATAGTTTAAGGAGCAGAGCCGATAAAACCATCTGGCTGCTTGTTAAAAAGTGTTCCTTGTCTTGGATTCAGGCATCTCAATTATAAAATAACTTATTTCCTCTTAAGCCTTATTTTCATCTGAAAGAGCATGACTGTCACTGTGTGAAGTGTGTCCATCTCTGAGGCAGAGCAGAGCATTGGCTCAGCAGCCCATGGCACACCTCTGACTCCAGGAACAGGATTCTTCAGCTGCTGCCCAAGAACTGGAGCTGTCTGGTGAGTAGTTACTGGTGTCTGGCTGGCAGGAGCAGCAGGACAGAAGGAGGCAGTTGGGAATCAGAAGGGTAGCAGTTGGGAAGATCCACAAATGCTCTGTGGAGGCTATGGAGGTGTCAAAAGGTGCGACTCCAGCTACTGACTCTGAAAACCAAGCCCCTTTTCAAGAGCCAAGTTTGTATCTGCACTGCTTCTCCTAACATCACATTAAATGGAATTAAGGATCCAAGGAACAACCCCTCAAAAAGAGGGTAGGAGGTTCATGAGGATAGAGAGACTCTCAGTCCCTTGTGATCTGGATGGTCCCTTGCACGGAAGGTACAAAGATACTGTGCTAAGTGTTGATAAATCAGCCCTGTTGGGGTTTGTGAAAGATTCAGCTGGCGTCAGAATTGCCACCACCCAGATGGCAGAGCAAGGACATTCTTTGCTGAGCTTTGCAGTTCTAAAGTTCATCTCTGGACACTGAGATGGGACACAGGCACTTCCATGAACACTGAGGTTTTTTCTCCCCATTCTGGTGGAGCAATTTGCAATTAGCACCCATATGTTCTCAGCTATTAAGCCCATGCCCCTTAGATTATTTATGTAGACTGGAAATTTCTGTAAGCTCTGCTGCTCTCCTCTGTCACTTGTTAATTACCACGTTGTATCTTTCCTCCTCGCTCCCAGTCCTTATTAGCATACTTCAGGAGGGCCACCTGCCCACCGAAAATGCTGTAGCCCCAAGAGGGTTAGAAGATATGTGACATCTGCACAGAACAACCTTGTTTTTCACTGGTATTGCACGAAGATAAAGAGGGACAGCAGCTGACTTCTGGTGTGAGTTTCCATGTAGTAAATCTGTGGGATGCTCAGGCGAAGGGGAATTGCGATTAACAAGCCGCAAAACCCGTGGCAGAGCAGATGTGCCCGTTCCAGGGAGCTGTCCAGTGCCCGCTAACACTGGGCCAGATCGGGAATAGCAGCCACTCGTGTTCCAAGAGCCCGCTTTCCCAGTCCCTGCATGGGAGCTCTGCCCGCAGGTGCCCAGGGCCGTGGGAGAGCGGCTGCCCACGCTGGCAGAGCAGGTGCTACCGCCCCCACCAACGCCAGCCCCAGGCTCAAACCAGGGGGAAAAATCAGTTCTATTTTTGCCCTGGCAAAGGCGGCCACTTTGCAGCCCCCTCTAAGACTATGCCCGTCCTCACGGCACAGCTCTCCCGCTCTGGATGTTCCCACTGCAGGGCCGGGGTGTCCTGGCACGGCACTTACAGACCCTCTGCAGGCTCGGCCGAGGGTCAGAGGGAGCAGTCCCGAAGCCCTCAGGGGTGACAGTGGTGACCGAGCCCCTTGCATCTCAGCCACCGTGCCAAGGGGGACCCAGGGTGATGTTGGGAGAGCAGGGGAAGCCCTGCAATGCAAGCTTGTGTCTGATCCCGTAGCCTAATCTTTAGGACACATGCCTCGGATCCAGCTATGGGATCCAACTGTCATTTCCAAGAGTGGTTTCCTTGTTGGACATCAAGCAGCCATCGGGTACAACACAGAAGAGAACAGTGCTGCGGTCTCATACAGTGTGGGTCTCCTCAGGGGTGAAGTAATGTACTCTCTGGATAACATGGTTGGGTTTGGTTTTGGGGTATCCTGCCATTTCATTTGTCAGGATTTTCATGAAGCATTTGAAATTTTACCAAAAGTAAATGTCAATAAACTCTTGAAGGTGGACCTCATGATAAAAGTGAGAGGTGCTGAAAGAACAGACTAAAAAAAGAGGCATAGCTGTGAAAAGGCTGGTGAGAGGTGACAAATGAGTTCCTACAAATTTCATGTACAGGACTGAGCTTATCTAGTATTTTTAATGAGTTTGTAAGAAGAGTTATAACACTATAAGGAGACTCATAGTCACATGTTTGTACAGAAGAGACTCAAACTGCATGAAAACAGAACTCATGGCTCAGGGGAATGGAACTGGGTTCAAATGCTGCCACAAAGCTGAAAAGCAAGGAAACATGGAAACCACCGGTCAAGGTTTGAACACTATTTTGCTCCATGTTTGCAGTGTTAATTAAGGTTTGAACACTACTTTGCTCCACGTTTGCATTGATAATTAAAGTGCCCAGAAGGTAGGCTTGTGTTTGATAAATCTGTTTCTGAAGCACTTGACATGTTAAAAGGGCTTCAGATATATCTTTCTATGAAGGCTACGAACCGAAATTTAGGAACTTTAGGGCTGACAGTACTTGTGCAAAAATGAAACTGACGTGAGAGTTCTTTGAAATCTTATGTAAAGGAAAAATGAAACCAAGGAAGACCTTAATGAGTATATGGTGCCCTTCTGTGTGGTAACATTACCCATGGAAGGGATTGCAGCACAGCAGTAAGGATCCCTTGCTTAAATCTCAGGAGAAGACAGATCTCTGGTCTGGGATTCTGCAGCTATCTCAGGTGTACCATGCAACAGTTGGCAATTTAGCACTCCTGGGTGTTATTTTAAAAGTAACAGTAGACTACAAATTAATACTAAGCAGTTTTGAATTTTTTATATGTCTGTATGTAAATGTATGTCCTGAATGTTGGAGAGCCTTGAAATCTAAGTCACAATATAGCAAATGTTTGAGTTTCTACTTGACCAGAAGAGATGTAAGAGACCTTCCCTGACCTGTCTGGGTGAGAATAACCCAGTATCATCGTGCTTCTGCGAAAGAACAGGATCCTTTCAAGGGCAGCATAGGCTGTCCCCATTGCTGTGTGGCCACAACATGTAAGTAACTTAGAACATAAATAAGACAGGCCTCAGCTCATCTTGGGTAGCTGCAGTTTTAGAAGCTAAAGTGGAGAATCCATAAGTGTATTTTGCAGTGTTGCTCAGCAGCCATGCTGGTGAGGCACGAGGCACTTTGCAACTGGACTTGCCAGAACAGAAGTGGGCACAGCCAGCAGTAACTTTAATTGCTTGCTTCCTCTGTATTTGAAAGTTGGTGGCTCATGATGCCCACCCAGTCTCACCTGTGGACAGACAGCCTCATACTGAAACTGCTAACAAAGTATGATTTGACTAGTTACTGTCATACACTAATTAATCAAGCACAGCACCTCAGGTCTAAAGGGACCATGAATAAAGCACGTATGAGGTGGTTTTAATTTAACTTGTTCTACATAAGCCCAGAGACCAGCTAGACAAAGTGCCTGACAGCAAGCAAATGAGGAGCTTGGTTTGATCACAGATCAGTGGTGGAAGGACACTGAGATCTGCAAAAGCCCCAGCCTGGATCCTCTCAGCACAGTATCATGCAGCTGCTGCTGGCAGAGGCATGAAGAAAGATTATCAGTGGGGTAACAAGGGTGACGGCATGTGGTATTTGTTTTATGAAAATACAAGACAACAGTATTAGTGGTCCTGGTGTAAAAGTGCCAAGTGTGTAGTGTCACTGCTATGGGTTTATTTCTCCGGAGTAAGTTGGAGTCTGGAAGAAGCAGAGACAGCTCTTTTGTTCTTAATGACAGCAGGTGCTTGGTGTACTCAGTGTGGGGACTGTGGAATTGTGGGATTTTTTGGGCAGCTTTGTGCAAATGGGGAGTTGGTTGTGTACATACAGTTCTGATGCTGGCAGTTGGTGTTCACACGGTAGTGCAAAAAAGGCAGGGTGTCTGAGGAGCTTAGAGGAATATAGGGAATAAAGCACGGGCACATATGGCGGTCTAGCCCTGAGGAAAGGATGAGTTGTACATGGATTTGCAGATTTGATACATAAAATGAGGGTGCAGTATGGTGTGAGTCACCATCTCTTCAAGTGTTCCAAAAAACCTGTGGATATGGCACTTACAGACATGGTTTAATGGTGAACTTGGTTGGACTTGATGATTTTAATGATCTTTTCCAGCCTTAACAATTCTATGATAGAGTGAGTAACGTTAGGTTATGGAGAGAGTGGGATATACGCAGTGTGCTTGTGGGAGTAAATCTGTGTAGTGTGTTGGGTCGGTGTAGTATGTGTGTAAAAAATGCACAGAAGAGAAAGTATGTCTGCAAACCGGAGTGGTTCAGAGGTGAGGTTATAGAGTACAGAGCAGTTTGAGATGAAATCCTGTAAGCGTAGAGGTGGTGATGCACGGTGAGCCGTGCGAAGGTTACCTGTGCCGGGCAGGAGCAGGACTGCTCTGCTGAGCAGCGTGCTGCAGAGCTCTGCACGCCGTGTTGGATTGTGGAAGGCTCTGAGGGGACAGCACAGCGTGGACGGCTGTGTAAAGCGTGTTGCCGGTGTACAGCGGGAGGAGAGGTGCACTGAGAAGGCTGAGTGCAGGCTGAGGGGCAGGGCTGGAGTGCGCGATGAGGGGCAGCTGTGCCGGGGCAGAGACACAGTGCAGCAGAGGGTGCCCAGGGGTGCCGGGCTCTCGGGAGGGCTGTGCGGGGACCGGCGAGGTGTGTCCGGAGGGCTGTGCGGGGACTGCCGAGGTGTGCCGGGAGGGCGCTGGGGAAGGGGCGGGCAGAGCCGTGCGGCGGCGGAGGAGGCGGCGGCGCTGGGCAGGGTCCGGGCTGGGCAGGATCGCGGCTCAGCAGCGCCGGTCGGGGCGGTGGGGCCGTGCAGAGCCGAGCCGAGCCGGGGGCACCATGCCATCCTACACGGTCACGGTGGCCACGGGCACGCAGTGGTTCGCGGGCACCGACGACTACGTGTACCTGACCCTGCAGGGCACGTCGGGCTGCAGCGAGAGGCACCTCCTGGACAAGCCCTTCTACAACGACTTCGAGCGCGGCGCGGTGAGTCCCGCCCGGCCCGGCACAGCCCGGCCCGGCACAGCGCGGCTGTCCCGCCGTGCCCCGGCCCGACCCGCCGCCGTCCAGCACCACCCGCACCTCGCCCGCTCCCTCCCCGGACCCCCGAGGGGCTGGGCAGGGCTGGGCTGTCCCCAAACCCTTGTCCCCGTGTGCTCCGGAGCGGGACACCGGGACGGAGGTGCCTGCTGCCATCCCCGGCCGCCCGTCCGTCATCCGCAGCCCTGTCCCATGGGTTAGCCCGGGCTGGGGTCCGTCAGTCGTAGGGAAAGATGGGGCGCCTTCGTCCTTGCTTACCATGGACCAGTAGTCAGAGCCCTGATGTCTCCAAGGAATTAAAGAGGCGAGATCTTCTACTGGGAATTACAATGCCTGGCAAAGGAAACGTAGAGTAACTTCAATGAAAGTTGAAAACCAACCTGATTGTTTAAGTGGGATAATGAAATTATGACTGGGCTATCAGCTGTGCTCTTCTTCCTAACGTAGATTTATGATGTCTGTTGTGCCCTATCCTCTCTGTGGTCTTACCACAGTATTTGGACTATCCGTATGTAATTGCTTATACTGTGAGCACTGCTTTAGAATGGCATTTATTTGCCTATTGTCGGCTGTGGAATTAATAGACTCAGGTCTTTTTCTTCTCCTCCCAAAACGTGTATTTTATTTGGAAACCTAATTCACAGTTTCCAAAAGATCTGGTGAGATTTAAGCAACTTTGAAAGTTTTAAAGAAGTGTTCATAAGTCACTTTGGAAGTGAAACCTACCTCTGCGTGTGCAAGTGAGACTTACCTGTTGTGGTGCTGCTTTGCCTTTAGGTGTTTTTTTCAGCCATGGAGTTCACAGCCTGTTAGGTACATGGTCTTTTCTGCGTTAGACATTGCAGACATGGTTAACAGAAATCAGCATTTTGAGTAGGTGTTGATGGCATGTGGGGCTATAGTACCTCAGATATTTTGCAGCTGCTGCTATTGAAGTTAATTTTCTTTCATAATTAAACATTCATTAGCTTAGAACTTTGTTACCTGAATCTCCCACATGTATATCCAGTCATTCTTTCTTTCTTATCTGGTAATCAGGCACATACTTCAAACAAAGCTGAAAAGCCTTAGCAAGAGAGCTTAAAGGAGACCCCAGGCTGTCCTGCAAATGCAGGGTGAGGGTGCTCTCCAGGAGCACTTTTTAGTGCATGGACAGAATTTTGCAGTATTATTTTGTAAGGCTTTGTCCACTTTCCAGGGTTTTTTTTCTAAATGTTGAGCCAGCCTCTGTAGTTCCATTGTCCTGATAATGTCTTCATTTGAATTATTCCAAACTGTGCATGTTACTAGATGTAAGGAAAGAGGGCTTGGGTCAGTTCTGAGTAGGAGATTTGCATGCCAGGTGTTGATTGAGGGAAAAATATATGGAAAATCCTGAAGGGATTTGCACAATACTAGCTCAGTTGCTGTTTCTGTCTGCCTTACTTCATGTACTGGACACAGGCAAGCTGCTTTGTTTTACTCAGTGTCTTTTGAACAAGTTCCTTTGGTGATGTGTGATTTCAAAGCAAGTCTTACGGTGTTGCCCAGTTCTTTATCTTCTTCTGGTTCCCCCTTTATCTGCTTTTTGCTTTTGTTGAAAGAAATGCACTCACAAGTGCTTCCAGAAGGGAAATACAGTTCTTTCCACTTAGAACTTTGTGCTTATAGTAAGAGGGATTGTCGGTGCCATCTTTTTTCCAGTATAAGGGTAGTCAGTAGAATCTCTCCTCAAAAAGAGAAAATTTCTGTTTTGCATGAGATTAAATTGCTTAAACAGGATGCTGCAGGAGGTTAGACAGTTCAGTAGTCTTCATAGTCTTCATTAATTCTGTTCTCTCACTCTGAATTCTAACTGTATAAAAACTCCTACATCTCTGGCTCACCATCCAGTCATCTTGGTCTTTTAACAAGATACCTCACACAACAAATGTCAGAGAAACCTTGAGCAACCAACTGTCAGTTCTTACTTGGACTTTGTATCCTCTCTTTAACCTGAGACACCTTTACTGTATTAGCAAAATTGTCATCTCAGGTAAGCCCATGGCATTGCTGACTTGGAGGCTGTGTGAAATACCAAGAGGGAGCCCTCCCTTTCAGAATTGCCATTAAAATTGGATTTATAATGGTCATTAAAAGATTAAAAACCTTCAGGAACATTTAGGTTAATTGCATATCCTTTTTGTGTTACATCAACTGTAACTATTTTAAGGGTTTTGTAATATTGTCAAGTAGATTGTTATCAGAGAAATGAGTTTCTTCTGAAGATTGGCTGTCAATGTGACATTTCTTTCTGCTCTTTGGATCTGATTCACATTGCTCTTTAATTTAAATCTTATGTGTACGTATATATGTATGACATAAGAAATACAGAAAAATATATGTGTAAATGTGGCTTTTTAAAATGAAATCTTTAGCTGAACCTTTAAAGTAGATGAATTTAAAAAACCAAAGGTATCTTGGACAACAAGGAATTGATGAGAAAATAAGACTCTCTTCTGTGCCATGCTAATCACCTGGCAGCAATGGGTTTTCGTGAGGACTTGAGCTAAAAATACTGCAGTACATTTTGTGTAACCAGACAGTGGTTTTGATCACCTTATTCTTCCTCTGTGCACAATTAGCCCTAGAATTCAAAATGAGTGAGAAGATGGAGCATAAAAATCCTGAGAATCTGAATAAAAAGAGAATCTGATCCAGATGCAGTTTATAATTTGCTTCTGTAGGTTATTGCATTAGTCTTTTGATGTTTGCATTCCCTTTATAATGACAAACACAAATGGATAATAATTCACATACGTTTGTGGATTTGTTTGGACTGTGTCTCTACAAGGCTTCCAGCTTCCGACTGCCAAATGCAATAAGACCATGATAAAATTGAAGGAGAAAATTCATTTTTTGATTTAATTGCAGAAAGAGGTACTCAAGCAGGAAGCGACTGAGTTTGAGACAACATGGTATGACAGCCTGTGATGAGGACTCTTCTGCAAAGTGCCATCTGGTCCTGGGAAGACATACAGAATTGCAAAAGTACTGACTAAGTGTGAATCCTGAGCCTGGTAAAGAGTTTATTGGCAGTTTTTATTGAGAAACCCAGGAGGTGCAGGAAAATGAATATGAAATAGAAATGGTTCAAGTGCTGCCTATGTCTGGAAATAAGACTTGAAGAATGGGAATCAATCTGAGCATGCTCTTTACATTTTTCAGCCGTCATCCAGAATTCTTTGTGCAGTTGACAAGAGTGAAGTGAGAATACTGGGCGCGAGGTGACAGGCAAAGATGAGGGAGTTGTGGTGTTTCAAAGCAGCATTGTGGGAGTGGGGGATCTCCATTCACTTAGCCAGGAGTACAGGGGTATTTCCTGCAGTCACTGGCTGTCATAGTTCTGTATAAATGTTCAATTAATGTGATTTCTTAAAAAAGGCACTTGACAGTTTTCTCCACAGCTGGTTCAAAATCATAAATCATCAAGGGAATTAATTTATCTTTATACATTATCCTTTTATCTGTTCTGGGATGGGGTGGTGGCATTGAAGAGGTGACAAACTTTTTAAAAAATGTTTAGAATTACTCTATTTGCTTGCTTTACAGAGAGAACTATATCTTTTCTGCTATGGAGATGCAGGGTAAAGTGATAAGCATCATTATAATGTGTTGCTTGAAATCTCAGCTCATATCCTAGCAGACAAATGCCATCACCCCAAGCTTGCCAAGGACTGCTGTACTATTTGTGAGGTAGTTTGTTACCACCTGATGTGTCTGGGTGTGCTACTGACATGAACATTGCAAATTTTTATTTAGGATATGATTAGCTCCCTTTTTAAAAGAAACAGTTCAATGTCTTTTGCTTTAATACACACAGAGAGAATATTGTCTCGGACTAAGATGAGTCTGTTAAGTCTCAGAAAATCAAAATAAGCACCATCCATGCAGATTATAAATATTTGAGCCTAAAATTAAATTAGGCTGCATATTAGAAGAAATTCCAGTATCCTTGTTGGTATGAAACAGTCTGATATGAGTTGCGATGTAATAGCAGATATAGCCTGACAGTTTCAAAGTTGATTGAAGAACATATTTGGAGAGAGACAAGCAAAGACAATGTTTCATTTTCTTCAGGATGGACTTCAAAACCTAAAGGGCTTTTTATTTTTCTCTGACATCTATGGGTCAATTAGATATGACAAACTTTATGAAAGCTGGTATTTTATGTAATGGACTATGATAGAACTGAGTTCTGTCATCTCAGACTTTGGTGTACAGATAGATGTCTTCATTCCAGAATGATCATCAAAGCTGATAGTTCATGGATAGCTCATACAAAATGGTACTTTGCATCAATAATGTGGCAAACTTGGGTTAAAATGGTAGAGGAAGGGATGCCAAGGAATCTTTCTTATTTGTGTTTGTCTAGTCATGTGGAGGCAAGTTGCTGTGAATCTTTCTTTTGTAACAGTTGAAATAAGTGCCATCTGAAGGCATTTAAATATTTTTTTCTTCCTTTTTTCTCTCTGGAATGTAATTTTTCTTTCTCAGTTTTGATCTTTATGTGAATTAGCCTTTTGCTTAGCGAATAAGAAAGTAACAGTGGGCATTTATCAAATGTCTGGGGAAGGCCAAGAAGGTGCTTCTGAAAAGAGCGAGGAGAGTGTGGTGTCTAGATTAGGAGCTGAATGACAGAGCTCATCCAGGCAGGTGAGTCTGCAAACATCGCAGCATGTGAGGAAAACCACAAGAGAATGACGTCTCTAATTGTAACCACAGGAAACTTAGCAGGATCACTTGAGTAGGGTCGGCTTTTACTGCTGTTTCCTTGGTTGCCATACCCGATTCAGCTTTGTTAAGATGAGCATTTGGCTACTCCCATATGCCCTGAGCTGTTTAGACTTCTGAAGAATAGGAATCAATTCCCATTCCCCTGAATTACCTAGCACCACGTGGTGTCTTACCAGTCATATTTGAAACAATTACTTATTTATTGCTGTGCTGGTAATGCCTAATAGTTCAAATGTCACCAGAACTATCATTTGTAAGAGAGGCATTCCTGTGTAATCTGCTCTTGGTGACTGCTGTGGCAGGGAGGTTAGACTAAATGATCTCCAGAGATCTCTTCCAACCCAAATAATTCCATGATCTCTGTGTTCACTGTCCTAAATCTGTCAGGCAATTTAGCGAGGCCCTCAGGTCAACATTTGTAACAGCTGTTGTACTGGGGAGGGGTGCTCAGCGTGGGGAAGAAGTGCAGCATCATGTCCTGACCAGGTAGCTGCCACTTCTTCTGTAGCCCTGCTGCAGCAGTCATTGAGAACGGGTAGGTGTGGTATTCAGTGGCTTCCTCAGCCTGACAAGCTTCAGAGCTGCGGCTCCCAAACCTCAGCAAAGCTGGGTGTAGTGGCAGCACTGGGATTGGTCTGCTCCTGTCCTGGATCACTGCAAGACCAAGGACTCGAGATTTCAGGGGCCTGTCCTTGTAGTCCACTGATGAGGAGCAGGTATGGGAGGAATCCACTGCATGGAGCAGGTATGGGTGGGCCCCATAATTGTCAGTGCCAGCTCAGAGCAATGACTGTGATCAGACCCTTAGTATGGAAAAGGACTAAACAGACAAGTGTACTGTTCAAGCCTGGGCTGAGGTCTGTCTCTGCTGCCTAAGTCAGGCCTCTGAGGAAGAAGCTAAACTGCATTTGCACATGCTGCCTTGTTTTCTGTGAAAGAATGAAGTGCCTCCAGAGCTAGATGGGGTTCTTGCGAGCCTTGTTTTCAGTTAGCTACTTAAATTCCTTTGTACATCTGAGCCATGCAAACATAAAATATATCATTGTCCAAATCTTCGCTGCACAAAAATAAAATATATCATTGTCCTCTTTTTAAATATAGAGAACTGAAGAACAGGAAGCAAAAGACAAAGCAGATTCAGGTGGTCTGGTTACTGTTCTTAGTCTGAAACACATATAAGTAATACACAAAGGTCTTCAGATGCCTTGTCCAATGTTTTAATCTCATCATCTTTCCACTCCAGTTGCATGAGTGCCCTTGCAGTATACCTCTTTCAGCTGTTACTAAGAGAGTAATGAATGGTTTCATGGCCCGCATGTTTTTCTCAGACTTGCGAACATTTCAAGGAGTAATACCATTTCTTAGGCTGCATACAAAAATGTTTCTCCACTTATGGAGTGTTTTGTATGTTCTTGTTTTTTCTTTTATTCATCTTTCTGTTGCATTGCAGTCTTCCTTTTCTCAACCACCAGAAGCTGGAAAGCTGTATCAGGAAAGACCTGGTATACCTGTGTAATGCTGTTGATGCTTCCTGCATGTGCAGTGGATCACTGACTGTATTCTGCCCTGCAGGTTGACTCCTATGATGTGACTGTGGAAGAAGACCTTGGAGAAATTCAGCTAATAAAAATTGAGAAACGAAAATATTGGTACCGGGATGACTGGTACCTTAAGTATATCACTGTTAAAACACCAGTGGGTGACTATTTGGAGTTCCCATGTTACCGTTGGATTACAGATGAAAAGGAGGTTGTGCTTCGAGATGGAAGAGGTGAGAGCCATAAGAAACCAGATTTCCTGCAGAATATCTGGAATTCTTCCATCTCTCCTTTCTCTTTTTCCATGTACCTCCCAATCTTCTCTCTCGTATGGAGATCACTGCCAGTCCCCAGCTGCATCCTAGGGAATGGGCTTTCCCTACTGACTAGGAATACTTTCTGATCAGTTTGTTGGACTAGGCACTGGCAGTTGAGTTGAATATTTTGGGAAACACATACAAGGAAGGGTCCTTATTCTGGCTTGTTACACTGGTCTTGAATTTGAAGGCTGACCCTATTGCCAAATTTTGGTCTGCTCCACATCCCCATGGCTGAAGCCCTTTTGATCTAATTAGAATTAGTGTTCTGTGTTTCATATTAAGCTCCTAAATGGCCTATGATTAACTGCATGTAAATTGTCCTGTTTTCATGAGAGTGAAATAAAATCCCAAAGCAGGCTGCTCAGCAGGTATTTTCCACTTACTTTCCACTACTCTTTGCATGATGTCAAGGACAAGGCAAGATGAAGGATATAACTGCTGCAAGTTGTGGTGACCAACTGAGGAGAGCTTTTTAACTGTCTCTGACTATCTGCTTGCTGTGATCAGGGTGGGGGCAGATATTTGTCACTGATGTTTTCTTTTTCCTTTCTGTGCTACCTGGGGTAGGTTGGCTGCTGTAATGGTCTGGAGCATGAGTGCCTGAAAACAGCTGAAACAAATATGAGGTGGTAGGAGACAAATGTTTATCTTCCCCTTAGGTTTTTGGCTACTTATGGCTGAGGAATTTTGTATTTGAAGCCTTTTATTCTATAATTACAACTATGTGTCAGTTTATTTTTGGCCTCTAAGAGGGAATTTCCATTTTTCATAATTTGATTTATAACAACTGTTACACTTTTCATGGAAGGCAGCTTTGCTTGGTTTTCAGAGTATGGTAAAGTAAAGGACAAAAGCAAGTGAAACCCTTTTGGTAACTGAAATATAACCAGCTGGAAACCATTAGCCATATATGTTATCAGCTGTATTATCTCTGATATGTCCATACCCAAACATCTATTGACATGAAACTCCTGCTGGTTTTATCTGCCCTACCATTTGTGTATGTAAAGTGAGTTTTGTGCCCTGCCCTTTAGGTGATCACTGAGGAAGCCTCTGTATTATTTAATGATATATTGAATTCATGGTCAGGAGAGCAAACTGTCTGGAAATGAAACCTCATTGTTTTTTCTTTCTGTTCTCATGACAGGAAGATTTGATTATTGCCCCAAGCTGACAGGGGAGAGCACAGCTCTCTCTCAGGAGGGAGGTTTAGTGATGTTTCCTGGAAATCTCTTTTAGTAGGGAAGATCAGCTGGAACAATATTGTGGTTTCTCTTATTGATGAAAATTTCCCTAGATACTGAACTGTAAAATTAATTTCCATGACCCTCTTCAGACCATTTAACACTAGATATGTACAGCAAGTGTCTACACTACAGTCCATGTTTTATGTACAAGCTGAGACAGATGTTCCTAGTTTGAGCTAGTTGCCCCTTGGAGGCACCAACTTAGGAACTTATCTCCTTCCAGATTATTTAAGGACCTGTATTTCTACTCAAAGTACTAAATTGAATTTTAAGCATTTCCCACAGAAAATTTGTAAAGGTATAGATCTGAAGTTTGAGGGTTTGAAAACTTTGCTGTCCTTCTCAACACCTGGGCAGTGGCAGTAGAGGAATCTCATAACCCTGTCTCTTTTCCCTGTTTTACAGCAAAGCTACCCCGAGATGACAAGACTCAGATTCTCAAGCAGCACAGACGCAAAGAGCTCGAGTCCCGTCAGAAAATGTACCGGTGAGTTTCCCACTGCTCCCCAAAAGGTCCAGGCTCTGTTCTCATTAGCTCAGAGTTTGGTAGAGTATGTCCAGATTATCATAGGGCTCTAATTACTTGATTCCTGGATAAGAGAAAGCATAAGTTACCATGTTAAAAATATATGGTTTTTACTTAGAATTCCCTCTAAGTGATGATCATCCTGGTGCAGGGGGCATTATAAGATACTTGAATCTCAGATAAGCCTGTCTGGAAGGCTTAAGTGGGAATTCAGTGATACAGCATCTGTGTGGGCCCTCTGGCACACATTGTGCTTTCCAGGGAGATTTGGATGAATATTTCATTTGCTTGTTACAAGCAGAACTACAGTTTTGGAACACGATCTGAACATGTCAGCTTTTACTGGAGCTTTTTGGCTGCTGCAGCAAGCAGCAGTTGTTTCCTGCACTGGAGTGCAGCAGAAAATCTGGCCCTGTCTGAGTGGACTGGAGTGTGCTAACAGAACACAGTTGTGATACCCACCCTTATACTGTCATAGATCTTTTTTCCTAATCAGTGTCACAATGAGAAAGTTCTGTCTTTCGTCAGTGGATAACTCCAGAAGGCATTAGACATTTTCTTGTGCAAGGAAAATACTCTGTTAAAAAAATAAAAGTTTCTTGCACTTGCATCTCCTTATTGTCAGATTAAGGTTCAGGGCAGAGGGTCCATTCAGAATTGATGAATTGAGGTTTGGTGTATGTGTTGTTGATATCATTTGAATAAGAAAGTCTCTTACTTACAAATTATGGGAAATAGAGTAGAGAAAAACATGGCTCTAAAAGAGGTGTGACACAAAATTGTATTTACATATGCAAGAAGGAAGGCAAAACCATTTATAATTTCAGGGAAATAGCTATTTAAAATTCAGGTGCATAACTGATAACACACAATGCAGTCTGTGTGTGACAGGGGGTTTGGAAATACCATTGAAACAGTATTCTTTACAATCCACTTTCTTTTTTTTTGAAATAAAAATGGGGCAGAGAATGTGTGCCATACCCATTAGGAGGTTGAGAAATTGAATCAAGTCTATCTGAGTCTCCTGGAGAGTCCCTTTTGAAGGAATCTAAATACATGTCTGAGTACTTTAGCTGTTGTATCTCAGTTCTGCAAAAATGCAGCCCCAAGAATGAGCATGCATTGGGCAGCTGTCTGTCTCCCAATACATTTAAAGCTAATGCCAGTTCCAGCCAAATGTGAAAAGTGTTTAGTAATATCACAGGTGCTAAATTACTTCAAGCTTTGTGAAGGTAGGTGGCCATCCACTGTACTTGAGGATTCTGTAGGGTATTGCTAGGTATTGATGTGCTGTAAGTCACTATTTTTGGCCCAAGTGAATCTGCCACAATTTTCCTTTATAGAGGTGAGTCGTGGAAGCAAAATAAGTAAGGGGAAGGCAACTTTCATGCTCATAAGGTTATATGGTTAATCAAACCTCTGTTATTTTCTCAGCTGGAAGGAGTGGCATCCAGGCTTTCCACTGAGCATCGATGCCCATTCTCACAGTGAACTGCCTCGTGACATCCAGTTTGACAATGAGAAGGGAATTGACTTCATTCTGAACTACACTAAAGCGTAAGTGTTTGTGGGACTTGAGGAGCTTTTCAGAAAGGGCAAGGTAAGGATCCGATCAGCTTTCAGGTTTCATTGAATCTCAAAATTGTATTCTTTTCTTCCAGCTGGATCACTGGTCAATCAAAATAAGAAAGAATTGAACGGATTTTTTATTTAATTTTATTTTTTAATTATCAATATTTAAGCTTTTCACACTGGGAACTGACTGAGCCACTGGATTCTTGCTAGACATGGTTTTGGCTGTAGGTGGATGGAGGAGACATTGGGGTAAAGCATCAGCAGAAGGACTATAGGCCACTCAGGCTTTGGGCTTTTGACTTAGTTCTCAGCATTTCCCCCTGGAGCTGACTGTTGGCAATAATTAAACCTTTCAGTCACATACCCGAAGAAGATGGTACTCAGTGCACCCTTGACATAATGCTAAGCAGTTATCCCCATCTGAGTGTGTTCTGCCTGGGGCAACAGTCGCCCACTTGCAATGTGTCGTGTCATTGAGAAAAGCATTGGATGGCCATTGGATGAGCCTGAATAATCAATCCTGCAGAGCTCTGAAATAGTACAGGGTCAGTGAGATGAATAGGACCTCTCTGACCTGTGAGTCTCCTTCTGTGATGCCTCAAATGCCCAGGTCACATCATAGTATCTTAGATACCCCACCATACTATCAGGTGATGGGGTATCCTGACATAAGATGAGACTGGTCTTTACATGTCAGAGCATTCTTAGTGTGACATTTATGCAGCTGAATTTCACTACCAACAGAGTCAAATCCCATGGCTTGTTCCAAGAGAACCTATGTGCTTGTTTTCTAATTTTGAATATTAGAAGCCTTAAAGAGCAAATGATTTTTTCTGTCTGTGTTAGCTCTGCCATAGATTTCTTCCTCCTTTCTCTCTTCAGCACACTAGAATCTGTTTTTCACAATAGAATGATGCTTTGTAACCTCAGCAAATATTTTTCTTTTCCATTTTTTTTCTAGCAGAATAAATCTCCAGCAAGTGTGAACAGGGTGATGAGTGTGTTTCTGCAGCACCTATGGCTCAGTGAACCTAGATCTTTCGTAGCTAATTGGAACAAGGCAGATGAATATCTTTGAAGAGTGGGGTTCTCTAGCTTTCTGTCTCATGCAAACTGGGATGTTAGGAAAATGATAGAACAGGCCAGAGATTATGTGCTCTTGTATGTTTTTAATGCAATACTAGCTGTTAACACCAGAGAATTGGCTGTAGGGTCACACAAGGAGTCGGATTAATGGTACAGAAGATGGACAGATGCTTCCTGCTCTCTGAGCTTGCCCAGTGGCATACATGTTGCCTCAACTTTATGTCTATGTTTAGACTTCCAAAGAACGGAATCTCTCATCTGTAGTATGACTCAGAAACTGAGGTCCCTTCTCAGCTCATGAAATATCTTTATTCCTCAAGCAGCCCTTTATTATGGACTGGATTCTTAAGGCTTTGCAAGTTTTAAGGAATCTGGGCTTTGTGTAGGGAGAACCCTAGACTGATGTTCCTCTTCCACAGCTTTGCAGGAGCCTTTTAGTCAGCAGATAATGAACTTGATAATGATGATGAGAAATAGTTCTTTGGGAAAATAAAGTAAAAAAATAAAATAAGCCAAGAAAACTGTGGAAATTTACAGTGTTGTTTAAAAGGCAAGTAATTTTTTTTTATATGGCCAGAAGAGGTAATTTTTGATTTGTAGTCAGGACTTTAGTACAACAGAGACCAGATTATTATTCCATGTTATTTATTCCTAGTTTTTCTTCCCTCTATGTACAAAATGATAAGTTGATTTATCAAATTTGATAATTTCACATTCTTTATCTCCCAGAAAATGCTGGGAGAAGACCCCATGCATATTTGTGAAATGCTCTGAGATCAATCAGGCAGAACAGCAGTACAGTCTATTCACCATGAAACAGACACAGGGGTGAGGCCATCCTGGAAAAAAGAAAAATCCATCATAGTTGCATTGTGCTTCTGTGAATAAATTTGTGGCAAAACAAAGAAGAGGTTTCAAGCAAGAGGTGAAAGGTGTGAAAATATACAAGGCCCATGCAAGATCATTGAGATCTTCTCTTGTTACCCTGGCAATGGCATGATATTCCAGACCTCTACAAATCCTGTGTTTTCTAAGAGCTGTTGCTTCCAGCATGATGTTAGCCAGTGCAAAACAGCTATTTCCTAGCTCATATAGAAGATCTGAGTGATGCAGGAGCAACAGCATCTGAATGCCAGAGATGGGAGGTTTATCGTTAGGACACATAACCAATTTGGAGGCTACATTCCCTTTCCAGCAATCCCATCCTGCCAGGCTGTGGCATGTTGACAGAGATCCTGAGTCACAGCCAAGTGAAACTTGGATGCAATTCAGCAGAGTGCAGGGACATCTGTCTTTGTCATTGTCTGTAAGGGACCCTCCCCATGAAGGAGGAACCTGAAACTGTATTGCAGATAGCCAGCCATCCTGAATAACTAGTATGACACACAAGAGAATTTTCCAAAGAATAGCAATGCTTCTTGTCTGGCACATTTGGCTGAAAAATCTAGACCTAGGCTTTTGGTTGAGTGATCTGTGAAAATCTTTGAAGAATGAGTTTGATAGCCCTTATCTAGCTACTCTGATAAGTTTTGGGAGCTTGGACAACTATCTGCAGGAATGGAGTGTAGATACATGGGGGAAGGCATGGTGCCTGCCTTCAGTCTGAGTGGGAAGGAAGACAGAGAGGTGTGTTTGGAAAACCAAAGGCCCAGGAGTTGCAAGGTGTAGCAGTGGGGAAGGAGCACATTTAAGGAAAAATGTGAGAGCTATGAGAGTTACATGAAACATAGGCAGTAGTGGAAGAATGGACAGGAAAGCAGTTTTGCTTGGGACTGCAAAAATTAACTTAGAAAGAGGAAGATATGTCTCAGATATTCTTTATGATGTTGCAAGGTTGGACCTTTAGGTGGTATTGGCAGTGGGTAACTGTAAGTTTACAGCATTAATTGTGTGTAGGTGGAGATAATCCTGAAGGTGTCCAGTGCTGACATGACCTACAGTATCTACCAAATGGAAACTCTCAGTCTGGATTCTGTGGCAGAAATGAAGGCTTGTGTTGCTGTTTTGGACCAGCATTGGATTTGGCCAGATTAAGTTCTACAAGTAACTCTGCCATTTTTTCCTTGGTCTGGTTTCTAGTATGTGCCAGTATGGTATTCAAGAAGTACTTGATTTCTTGAGGAAAAGAAGTTTTTATTTTCTAAGTCCTTCAGAAGTTTGTTCCAAGAGAGGAAATGTGAAAAACTTCCTCCTTTTGGAAGAAATCTTTGAAACACCTGAGAATGAATGTGTTCCTGGCATTCAGCATGTCAAACCCCATAGCAGGTTTGTGAATAGATGTCAGGTGCTGTGCTACTGCTTGGTTTAATCAGTAGCCTCAGGTAAGAAGATCATTCTGGGCAGGAGAAGAGCAGCATATATCAGCTCATGTGTTAAGTGTTTTCTAACCTTAGAGCAGTTCTGAAGAAGGACAGAGACTCTACAGGACCTTTAGTGCAAACTCTAAAATAAGACAGTCTCAAAGAATTCTTCTCAAGCTACCAAGTTACCATTTTTCAAATAATTTAAACTTCTGGTGATGGTCATGATTCCTCTTGAAGTTTATCTGTGATTCAGATACCTAGTCCCTACCCAGAAATTCCTGTCCAGTAGTTGACCTTGCTTTGATCTTTGTACAATCAATCCATGTCCTTCAGGTGTGAAGAGACCTCTGGAGAGGTCATGTCTTGTTCTAGGCTAGACAGTTGTGTATGTTTCACTTCCTAGCATGCCTCCAGTCACCTCTTAACCTTGACTGCCATGTGCAGCAGCAGAAACAGCCAATTCTACATGTACCCCATCTGGGCTTAGTGCAGAAGCAGCTTCTTTGTGTGGGTTATGGTCCTGCTGCTCTAGGGCCCTCCTGCAGATTACCACCTGCTGTTTCTTCAGGCTTTTGTTCCTCTTTAGCCAGTTCTAATCCAGGCCCCTTTATAAGTTTACTGATTATAAACCCACCCTTCTGGGATTCTTCCTCCCTCCAATGCCGTTTGGGAGAACATCCCTCAAAACTGTGACCTTTCTTTACTCTGTTATCCACGCTGCATATCTTTGTGCACTGTGTACACATTTGAAGTGTTAGTGGGAAGCCAGCTTTCTTTTCCAAATTCATTATTTGCCTTCTGGTCAAAGTAAAGGATTTCTATTTAATAGCAAAAGTTTAGAGTTTATGTAATAATTTAGGGTTTGTCATCTCATATAAAGGGAACTTGCTTGACTGTGCTGTAGACAGAATACTTTGCTGAATTAGCACTTTTTCAGACATTTCTGGTTCCCAGCCCACTGTGTCCATGTGATGTCTGCAACCAAGTGACTTGGTTCCTGAGGTTAGAGTGCCAAGCTTAACCAGCAGCTCAAGTAAATACAAAACACTCAAAAACTCAGGCTTCACACTGTAGGGATCCAGTCTGGCCTTGATCATGTAGAGACTTATCGTATCTCTTTAGGAATAGTGGTGACTGATCTTGTCTTATTTTTGTTCTGACTTCACTTGTTCTGCATATCACTCAGTCTCCATGTGTTACCATACCCCATTCTGAACTGCTGTTAATAATCATCTCAGCACTCTCAGCTGATGCTAACCACAGACAGCATGAAGCACATAGTTTTTCTGGCTGTAGTTTTTGTATGACATAGGTTCTAGAGTACTGCCATTGTAGGCTGCTGCCAAGAACAACTGTGGAATGGAGTTCTGTAACTGCGACAGCAGGAGCTGGGCCCTTGATGTGCCTTTCAGGCTTGTGTGTAAAGGTACAGCCTGCAAATTTAATTCTGTAGGGTGACCAATCCCACATTCCATCACTAAAATGTTATTGTGTTTAGATATATAAGAGATTGGAAAAGAATGGGGAAGGGTATTGAGGAAGCTGAAGATTATTTTTTTCAGGTATGCTTTGTTTTGATGTATTTTTAGGATGGAGAATCTTTATGTCAACCGTTTCATGCACATGTTCCAGTCCTCCTGGAGTGATTTTGCAGATTTTGAGAGGATCTTTGTCAGAATCAGCAATACAATCTCTGGTGAGTTTATCAGCATTTGCTCATGTTTGTATCATAGAATGACTAATTAGTTGCCTTGTATATATCTGATTAGGGGGGAAGTGGCTGACCTGTTCTTCTGCTCTCCAGTAAATAAACTTTAATCTCAGACTGCTGATCACAACATCAACCCACAAGACTGAAAAACAAAGATATGATCTCAAAAGGAACTAGAACTACTGGTAATGGCTCAGTAACCTTTTCTGTCCTGAGCTATACTGGAGGTCAGGCCAGTTGGGAATCATAGTCCCTTTTGGCTTTTAGAAATGTATTTTCAAGTATGTGCAAGTCCCATAGTACTTATTTCCGTAAGTATTTTGCATCTAAACCTAGACATATCTTAATGGGGGTACTTTTCAGATTGCATTAACTGTTAAGCCATCTTTTAAAGTTTGTGCATGTCCCACTTCAGCCATCTAAATACGTGGAAAACCCCCAGAGAGGCAAGTCTGGTACTGTTCTCTGCCAAGGGCAAGTATGAAGGTAACCCCTCTTGCCTCTGACCCAGACCAGATCAAAGATTGTTGCCTAATATCTCAGCTATGTGCTCAGTGGCTTTGCTGCTAAAAGTCCTGGCTTCTTCACCCTGTTGCAACATAGGGAGGGTACCACTGCCTCAGTTCTGCTGTCGCAAGACCTGTAGCTGTCATAGACCTGTAGCTTCCCTCAGCTGGTTCTCATGGGCCATTTGTGTCAGTGACCTGGGGCAGCTCAAATGCTTTCCAGGGGTAAATTTTTCCTCACAGGGATTATTTTGACAGAGCTCAGATATGAAAGTCCATGCTGTTATGCCAATGGGGATGGGTTGCAAAGACCAGGGAATAACCTGGGAACTGTAACTTCTTCACCTGGTCCTGCTGCAGCCAGGGTGAGTTATCAGATTGCAGTCTGAGGAACTGTGGTTCTTACTGGAAATCAGTGTGAGCTAGACCTGAAAACGCTTGTGGCATATATCCAAAATGTCTTGTGTGAAAAATCTGTCAGAATTGGTTAGGCATATTGCATGAAATACCCTGCTGTGCTTGCCATTTCCTACTCATATCTTCTTACAAGAAAACAAAAATTGCTGTCTAAGAGTGTGAGTTTCACTTTTGATTTCAGGGATGTTAAGTTTTTGCAGCATCTTTCCTACTGTTAAAAACTCCACTGGTGTAGTGTTAGCATATAAAAGACAAACTGCTACTTTTCTTTAGTCCTTTTCAATACAAAAATCTTGGCAGGTACTTGAAAACTCAGTAAAAAGAATTTCAGACAGCCATGAGTTTTGAAGTTCATGTGGCCGTTTCTGTAGAACAGGGCTAGGAAGCTTTGGATTTGTGAGCCAGGCCCAGCCTTCTTCTCTTGCCCATGGTTACTTTATTTTACTATGTTACTGGATATAATAGATGCACAGCTACTTTAAATTAATTACTGTGTGACTCCTTGAATGTATGTGAATAGGCTGTTCAGACTCTACAAAGAAAAATCTTTTCCTCCTACTCTGAAGTTTTACCCTTCTTCAGGCTGCTAAGGATCAGTTCACAGAAATAAGAGTAATTATGCAGTGTCAGGTATAAAACCAAGCACACAAGATGGCAGAGCTATTGAAAACTAATTACAGCAATTTGTTACATTTAATAAGATTGCTTCCTAAAATACTTTTAACACAAGAATTAGATATGATCTACAATTAATTTCATTGATAACATTTCCATATGCACAAGGAAAGCTCTAATTCTGTGACATTTAAACATTAATTGTCGGTCTCAGTTATGTTAATGCAACTCTAAATTTGCTTTTTTCAAGCCTTGGCAGAAACAGGGATAATGGAAAAGGTGGTTCAAGGCATTTTTCAGTCATGCAGTTTCTGTCCAAGGTGATGAGTCATCTTTTGCTTGGTGTAAACCTCAGATACAGCTTCAAACTCATGCAATTGACAGAGATAATGTAAAAGTCACTTTATGTAAACTTAACTTTTTTATGCTTTGTTTGAGAGTGTTATGGTGTTTAAGACTTTTTAGTTTTAATTATCACTGCATTCCTTTGTGTCTGCATTTTTCATCCTTTTGCCCTTTTTAGAAAAATAAATTGCTTTCAGGAAAAGTTCTGCCTTATCTGAAAATAGACAATAGTGGAATACTTTACTAGCTTAATTTTTCCCCTGAAGACACCAGTGGGATTTTTCACATAATCATGTCTTTTCTGACTCTGAACTTGTAGACCGAACTGGCAACATAACACTATGAAACTGCAACTATGGAAAACGTCCATGAGTACTACATAGGTAATGGTAAAGTGATGAAATATCCCGGACTAGAATCTTACTGAGATGTTCATCTGGGTTTATATTAGCAATTGAAAAGTAAATAGAAGGGGAAAAAATTAAACTAACAAAACAATGAATGAGGAGTTCTATTAAGTCAAAGCCCAAACCCATCCCCAGGTATCCTTCACCCAGCTCCTGCTAAGAGAACTGCTCCAGCCACTGCTGTTCTTTCCCTACACATGTTGCCATGTATTTCCCTTCTCCTGCCTGTGCCATCTGTTTTTGGACTTATCCCTGTGTACTGCATGCCTTGTGAATTTGAAAAGTGAGATTGAAAAATATAATGGAAGACCTGAGAAGGTCATTTGCAGATGAAGAGAGTATTTTTCATAGAAGTGGAATATTTTACTCATTGCTTCTGTACATGGAGGAACAAATTATTATCTATTCAATTTTTCTCGAAGTGAGAAGCAAAGATTAAATTGTTCATTTAGCTTCCGTGTTTTGTTTTGATTTTTTTTGTTTTGTTTCTTTTTTTAATTCTATGTCACCCTTTGAATCCTTTTGTGCTGCTTTCTGGAGTCAAAGTTGCAATGCAGTATAACAAAAAAGTGGAGGGGAAGGGAGGAGTCTTACCCTACAGCAGGATATTGATGTAGTGCAGATATTGATGCTGCAGGTTTATTTTTCCTTTAGAATATGTGATGCAGCACTGGAAGGAAGATTTTATGTTTGGCTACCAGTTCTTGAATGGATGCAATCCTGTGTTGATACGGAGATGCACAGAGATACCCAAGAAGCTGCCTGTGACTATGGATATGGTAGAATGCAGTCTGGAGAGGAACCTGACGCTGGAGGAGGAAGTGAAGGTATGGCTCTGGGTCAGACTGGACTCCATCTGTTTCTTCTCGTCTTCTTTAACCTCCAAACTCTGCTCTAACTGCATTCAGCCACATCTCTCTTCAGGTTGTGGGGTTGGTCATGGCAGAGCTCTTTGTCCCTGCAGACTGGCAGCAGTTCTCTTGGCTGTTTTCTCCAGCTGTCCTGGAGCTGCAAGCTATGCCTTTCTCCAGGTCCAGTGGAAGAGCTGTAGCCAGGAGGTGAAGGGTTCCTTTTCAGTGGTTTCCTCTGAAAGGCTAGGACTTGACTGAATGCCTCAAAGGGAAAAAGTGCCTCTTGCATTCCTGGTAGGGTCTTACCCTGTTGTCACCTGCAGAGTTGACCTAACATGCTGAAGGAGCGTTGACAAGAGTGGTGCCTTGCTCTCATTTGTACACGGAGCATGGGATTCTCTTCAGCTGGCAGTGTGAAACTTGTTTATATCTGACTTTCACTACATAGGTGCCAAATACACAGATGCTCTTTGCTGAAAGGCTCACTGTTGGACTCTGTGGACACAAGTCAGTTAGTTTGTGAAATGGTACTTGCTGTCTCAATGGCATCATCCCTGACCCACCCAGGAGCAAGGGCAGGCCAGTGCTAACTTGTAACCACCAGGCAGAAGTCAGTATTTGGCCAAGACTTCCCATTTCTTTGTTCTGAGCCTTGCTGCTTGCACACCATTAAAACACATTGTACTTCTTTTTTTTTTTTTTTTCCACAGCAAGGAAACATTTTCATTGTGGACTATGAGCTACTTGATGGTGTGGATGCCAACAAAACAGACCCGTGCACAATACAGTACTTGGCTGCACCCATTTGTCTGCTATATAAGAATCTGGAGAATAAAATTGTACCCATTGCAATCCAGGTGGGCCTACTGTCAGAGTCCCTAAAGGGATACATTGCATGTTGTCTCATTTTAAACATGAATGACTTGGGGTTTCATGTTCTTTTTATATCTTTCAGCTTGGTCAAAAACCTGGGCCAGACAATCCCATATTCCTTCCTTCAGATGCCACATATGACTGGCTGCTAGCTAAAATTTGGGTCCGCTCATCTGATTTTCATGTCCACCAGACAGTGACCCACCTCTTACGGACACACTTAGTCTCAGAGGTGTTCAGCATAGCTATGTTCCGGCAGCTGCCTGCTGTACATCCCCTCTTCAAGGTTGGTGCTTGCATGAGGGGAGGTATGTGGACCAGGGTGGTTATCATATCAGTTTGACAAACCAGAAGGAAGTTCTGGTGATAGTTCAGCTGAAATAGTTTAACTGCCCTGCAAGGCAAGATGCAGCTAAGCAGGGGCTTCCAGGGCTTCAAACTTTACCTCTGGTTGCTATTGAATTTAATCTGAGAATTTGCCTTCTTCCATTGTTTGTCCACTTCACAGCTTTTGGTGCCACATATGCGGTTCACAATAGCCATCAATACCAAAGCCCGAGAACAGCTTATCTGTGAATGTGGCCTTTTTGACAAGGTAGGTAACCCTCTTTGTGAGGATTCACTGTTCATGTTTGATCATGGTTCTTCATTGTTCTTCATGGTTACATAGGTACATATCCTTTATTCATCACATATTGCCTTGTTTCTTGACCTTTCTACTAAAGGACAAACATAACTAATATCACCTGAGAAACTGGCACACAGAACTGATGGCTTGTTGTGCTGAAGATGTTCTCTTTTATCTCTAAGTAGCCAAATCAGAACTGGCCAATGTCAGTCAGTATATCACTCAGTGCTGATGGAACTTTGGGTTATAAGAGTGAAAGATACCATATTGTGCATATAAATTCCTGCACAAGTATACACACAGTTAAGTCCCAAATTTCTTTCAAGTACTCAGTTATTCATCTGTGAGGAAAAAAAAAATTGTGATTGCAAATGGAAATTTTCATCACAAAAAACCATGTAGGTAAGATGTTTCTAAGCCCACAAATAGTGGGTGTAGATTCCAGCCTGTCTTCTTGAATTCCATGAACAGCTGATCTACTAGGATTAAATATCAGCTTCATCTGAGCTGGTGAAACATAGCTGTATATCCTACCTGTATCGATGATTTGAACGAGGAATCAAGAGCATCCTTAATAAGTTTGCAGATGACATCAAGTTGAGTGGGAGAAATGGAATACTGGATCTGGGAACCGCAATAAGCTGGCACACAACAACAGTCTCTGTGATAACATGCTAGCAGCAAATGGGAAGTTTGTGGAGGTCCTTTCAAAGAGGGAGCCTGTGTTTCAGCACAAGTCTGTCCCCCTTACACCGCTGGCACCAAGCCAAAAAATAGCTTTCTTGCTTCAGAGTTTTTCACCCAAGCAGAATAGAGAGGTTAAATCCAGGCGCCTTCCCGTGTCATCTGTCCTCCACTGCTGACTGTGGAGATCTCCCATCCCTTTAAACAGAAGCATCATGTCTGTACCCCATGCATGTGGGATGAGTCTGTGGCTAAAACCTACCAGCAAGGATCCTGGAGTTCCAGAATTTGCTGGTCCCAATGTAGATGAACAACCAGCTGGAGGACAGTCAGTGTAAGGTGACTACTGCTACAACGCCAGCGTTATATACTAGAAAAGCAACATTTGGTAACTTCTGTGCAGTGATTATCTAAAGAGTTTTGGAGTGCACTGCATAGGACTGGCAGAAAGTGCCATGCTTTGATGTTCCTGTACTTTATTACTGTATTCCAGTATAAGCAGGTGCTGTATCTATGGTGAAAATGTGGATATTAACAGTGATTCATGGGAGAGGTGTGAAATCTCTGAAGCCAAAATGCCAGTAGTACACAGTAGACCTCTGCAGTTTGGTGCTTGTGTGATGTGGTTTTCTCCTTGACAAACAGATTAATCAGCATTCTGAATACAATCTCTTGTGAATTTGGAAAGCCAGTCTTGGCACAAAGTGAGCATAATCTCCTACTGTTCCTGTCTTGCCATTCTCCCTGCAGGCAAATGCTACGGGTGGAGGAGGACATGTACAAATGGTGCAGAAAGCAATGAAAGATCTGACCTACAGTTCCCTCTGCTTCCCTGAGGAGATCAAAGCTAAAGGAATGGACAGCAAAGAGGATATCCCCTACTACTATTACAGGGATGACGGCATTAAAGTCTGGGAGGCTATAAAGAGGTAGAAGACCATAATTCTAGAAATTACTAATAAAGTCTCTGTCACAGACACAGACCTTATTTTTTTTCTGCTCACTTTGCTCTTCATCACATCTTGTGAACAATACATGGGCTGTTTAGTCATGTGGTGCCTTTCCCATCCAACATATCTCATCTGAGGTAAAAACACAGTGAAGCACACACTCTTGAAAAGCTGTTAATTCCTGCTTTTTTCAGTTTTTCTTGCTTTCTGTATTTCAGAGGACCTTCTATAAGTACACTTTCTATAGGATTGCACAGAAATTACTGAGTTGGAATTTAACCTGCAAAGGGAATGTAATAATAATTTTTTAGCTCTGCAGAAGACCCAGCTCTCTGAGTCAGTCATGTGAGTTCATCAAGGTTTTTGTGGAGTGAAAATGTAAGCTTGACTTCCATGAGAGTTGTATTTTGAAACTCAATAAATTAGGTATTAAGTGATGGGAGCAAAACCTTTCTTAAAATGCCTTAAAATTACAAGGTCTGAGTTTAATCAGGAAGGGCAGCAATTCTGAGTCAGAGAGGTGCTGCAAGGCTGCTTGACCACACAATTTGGCTCCTTTTCAGATCTGAAACACTGCCTCAGAATGGAATGATTCATATGGGTTTTATTCTGCTGCAGCATTTAATTTAACAAACAACGTATTTTGGCATGGCATAAGTTGCTTACTAAATATGCAGCTGTTCCTGGTCACATGACTTTAAAAAAGCGTGTTCATTAAAAATCAGATCTTTTGTGTACAGAAAGTAGAAGGTTTATGAAGCAAGCATAATGTTCAAAGTCTCCTGTGTTTATTCTGTGTTTGACAAGGGGTTATCTTGCAATATTTCTGCAATAGTTAGTGCCCATTTGAGGGAAAAGGAAGTTGTAACTTTGCTGTGGTTGTTTTCTTTATGTAGTCAGGGTTTTTTTTGTCCTTCTTTTTCCTGTTTTCTTTGCATATCAAGGTATTCCTTTCAAATGCCAGGTAGTACTTAGTCATCTCAGCTTAGTTGGGGTATTTGTGAGTGTTAACCTCACTGGAGGCTTATGCTACGCTTTCTCAAACTTGACTGAGAGATTCTTCGTAGGTGAATAATTTGGTTTATAAATGGTGTGGGCACTACCCTTTACAGTGTGTGAGATCCTGAGCCATAAACCCATGGTGTGCATAAGTCTAGTTCTTATGAACCTCCTGATTCCCACTCTGCAGGGGTATCAGTCTTCACTTCTTTTATGAAATAGTTTCTAACCCCAGCATTATTTCACATGTGGTAGATGACCAAGACTTAAGAAAGCTGATAAGGTTGTCCCTATAGAAACAAGAACTCTCACAAAACAAGTTTGTAAACCCTTCTCTAATACTCAGCTTCCTCTTTCTGATCTAACTGCAGATAGATTTATCAACCCAAAGGTACTTCCGCACAAAAGGTCTCACCTACATTTCATATACTAATTTATATTTCTGTGGAAAGGGGTCTAAAATACTGGCTTTTTCTAAGAGAAAGTTTTCATTCCATATCACCTGGCACCTGTGCTAAATGCATGGAGACAGAGCTTATGCAGGGCAGCTTCCTCTGCATTTTGCAGAACTTCGTCTTCCTCTAGAGGCTAAAATTACTTAAACTCTTAGTGTTTATGCAGTTGTCTGCCTCAATGATAACTCTTGACTTTGCTTACTGATGGGAACCACACTGACAGATTTACAAAAGTCTCCAAATTGCAATAAATTTATAAAATTTATAATTTTTTATCTTATTAAAGGGTAAATCTCTGTTGGATAACAGTTCTTAATTGCATCAGTCAGATTCTGCAGTCAAATGTTTCACCCTATGGATTGTTGTCAAAATATTTAGCAAGAGAGTACCTGCAGAACTAACAGGATATCTCAGCATAGCCCAGTTAACCAGTCATTCAGTCATGACTGCAAATCTTCAGGAAATCAGGATTACTTGTTTTTTCTGCTTTCAGAACTATTTCTGTTATCTTAGTGTTTTTAGAGCCTTTATTTCAGACATGAGTTAGCCTGGGGAGCTTTCATAGAAAGTGGGATCTTGAGAAGAGGAACTGAACAGGGAGGAGAGTCTGCTGTAAACAGTGGGTGTAGGAAATAGCTCTAGACCTCTTCTCCTCGGGATAAGTTTCCCAGGCCATGCCCACTTTGGGGTGTGCCACTTGCCTTTCATGAAAAGGATGTCCAGTAGGAGGGGTCAACTATTTGAATGGTATTCAGGAGCAGCTTTGGAGGGTCCCACATACAGGGGATGATACTGGTTTCGCAGTTTGGGAACCTCACTTCCCAGTGTAAGAGCCACATGGATATGCAAGAGGGAGTGTGTATTAAGTGAAGGATGTAGATGTGATGACAGAGGTCTGAGTAGGAGCAAAAGCTCAAGTAAGAGAATAAAGTCCATGGGATTGTTCAGGGGGTGCAGTGTGGTCCAGTGTCTTCTTGTTGGGGGAGGAAGTGATTCTGCAGTCCCAAATGAATCAAGGTTGCCTCTGTGCATTCCCGGTGCTTGTAGGAAGGAGGTAGGAGGATGTTGAGACCTTCTCTTGCCCTTTCCCCACGCAGCATCTGCAAAGGCAGTAGAAGTTCTTGAAGAATGGCAGACTTGGTTTCTCATTTTGATTTTGTTTTGTTCATTTGTTCCTGCCCACAGTTTTGCAGAGGATGTGATTCACATCTACTATGAGAGCGACGAGGTGGTGTGTGAGGATGTGGAGCTACAGGCTTTTGTCAAAGACATTTACGTCTATGGGATGAGGGGTGTGAAAGCCTCAGGTAAGGTGTGATGGCCAGATCTGCAGCTTGTTGAGTCCCTCCTGACAGCAGTGTTGCATGCACAGCATGCCTTAAGCTGTTAGAGATCATCTCCCTTCTTGGCCCAAAGATGCTCAGTTTTATGGGTGAGACCCTGGATCAGGAGACAACTCCTTCTTTTACCACAGATTCTCATAATGTGCTTGGGCAAGTGGTGCGATCTGTCTACAATGGGGACAGGTCATTTGATCTTGTCTCCTCAAGCTTTAAGCACCAGGTAGGAAGGCTGTCTGTAGTTGCTGTTGGAACCACCAGGCAGACTGATAAAAATCACAAGGAGCAGCAAGCCCCCCTTGAATCCTCTCCTTCAAATCTGGCACCAAATAAGAGCATGTAAGAACCTCCCTGGGAGTATCTTGCTGCATTTTGTATTTGTTCAGCATCTGTATCATCACTGAGCTGTTTCTGCTCTCTTCAAGAGAAGATACTCATATTTCCAAGAAATTTTTTCCTTTGCTCTGCCTCTTCTTACTGCCTCTCTTTTATTGCAAACCATTACTTAGCCATGGGAGCTCTTACCCATGACATGGCTCAATTCTCCCACCTGACTTAACAATTCCCTGTATTTCCCTAAATATGTTTGTTTTTTCTTTCACTCACATTTTTTTCCAATCAGATTTTCAGGAATCTATAGTTGTGGGTGAGAATTCTTCATACTGTCCTGGCTGATTTACATCTGGCAACACCTGTTGAGCAGTGGCCTAGGGCAAATGGCTTTGGTGTTGCATGTGTACATTTGAGTGCAAGATGTCCAGGCAAACCTGTGATATTTCCTGTGATACTACCAGTATGTGCTGGTGTATAACAGTCTCCTGGGCTCTTATCCGCCTGAACAAGCAAACCATTGGGGTACACCTTGTTGCTATGATTTTTTGTTTGTCAAGTTGTGTCTTAGGAAAAGCTTAGAAATGGTCTTCCAATAGGAACTTCATGCTTGACCTAACCATCTTCATCTAGGACAAGAACTGAGCCTTTCCAAGGCTACAGCTGGAGTGGGATGATGCAAACACCAGTGGAGGCAGGACTGCCCCTACAGATGAAAAACCTACCAGCCCTGCAGCATCTCTGTCTGCACTGCTGCCACTCCAAAGGCTGTGACATAGAGCAGGGGGACTTGGCTGGGTCTGTAAAGAATGGGAGGAGGATACATGGGGAGGGCTATGGCACTTGAGTCTCCCCCTCCAGTCTCTATTTCATCCCTGGGAGGGCTGCTGTGACTAAAAGAGTGCCAAACTCCTTTAAAGATGAGCACAGTGGATAGCAGGACACAGGAGGGGATGGTGCATCCTCTCCTCTTTGGTGTTGGTGGCTGGCCAGAGCTACCATGTTCCCCTTCCCTCTCTCGGATTGAGTTCACATCTGCATCAGGTTGGTGGTGGAGATGTGAAGCAGCTGGCACATGTGGTCTGAGCAGGGGCAGCATGTTCCAGGGTGCTGACAGATCTGTCAGTTTACTGGGACCTGTGGTCACATTGGGATGGGACAGGAAGTACAGAACAGGAATGTGATTTAGGGAGAGATACAGGCCTTGGGTTGCTTTGGTTGCAAAATATTTCCCTAGTCCCTGACTATTCTGTTTTTTCTTTATATAACTCCATTTGATTATTCTCCTTCAAAGACAGCTTAATGCAACTATTTCTGTTCCTCATTCTGTTGTTTCTCTTTCAGAAGTTCTCATTTCCTCACTTCCCATTTCAGCGAATAAGCTCTCCCTGCATTCTTTCTCACAGTACGCTTGATTGCTGAGCCTCAGACCTTACTAAATACAAGCACATGGTCACTTCCTCCTTGGCATGAACCTTCCCTGCTTGCACTGCAGACTGAAGAAAAATGGAGTATCTGAGGCCCCTGCTCTGTGACTCTGTGGGTTCCTTACTGCAGGGTAGGTAGGACAGGGATGCAGGTTTTTTTAGAGGTGTAATTACACTTTGTCTTTCCCTTATGGAACACCACATACTTTGCAAACAATCATGCCTCACAAACTTGTATGAGGTAAGGCAGGATCACTCTGTTTTTACAACTGCACAGCCAAAGCACAGTGAGGTTGAGTAGCTCCTGTTAGACCACACAGCAAGACTCATAGAAAAGCTCCTCAGTGACTGCTTCATGGCCCTCTTACTCTTTTCTTTTAGTTACTGCTGGATAAAAGGGCCACTTCACAGCTGAGTTACTTAAGCTTTTCTTCTCCCTTAATTAGGGTTTCCTAAGATGATCAGGACACGAGAGACACTAGCAGAATATCTCACAGTGATAATATTCACCGCATCGGCTCAACATGCAGCTGTGAACTTTGGTCAGGTAGGAATCTGTGGGAAGACTGTTCTTCCTTCTGGGCTGGGAAGTGCATCTACCAGGGCAAGGTCTGAGAAGTATTTTTCAGTAGATGTACAGAATTACATTATTGTTTCTGGTCAAAATAACTGCAGAGCCACCTGCGAATCCCAGTCTGCCACTTACCATGGCCATATCTGCCTGTCATATTTCATATTCCATGATGAACCAGCATCCTTTATCTCTCTTACTGCCTGACCACAGTGCTGTGGGCATGTTCTTGGAGGAAATTTTGCAGAAAAGAGAAACTGGAGAAAAGGGGATTTCCCTCTCCCCCTTCTGCCCCAAGATCACCTCAGGTTATCAGAAAAGGTCTTTCTTTAATAAAAAAGCTAGGACCTTAATGTGCCTAGTGAATTTGTGCTGTGTGGCACATGCCTGTGGTTAGCAAAATAACTACTCCCATTTAGGTCACTGTTGTGTGAGTCCTGAACAAAAGCAGTAGGGATTTCCTTGTCACCTCCAGTCCTTCTTTAGAGCATCTCCCTGTCCTTAATATCCTCTCTTTCTGAGAGGTTCCTGTTACAGAAGAAAACTCCCTGTTGTCAAACTGATTTTCTTTGCTGTGTTCCTAAATACCAACCACTGTTGACTTTCACTGTGCTCTCTTGCTCTGTTGTGCAGTATGACTGGTGTTCCTGGATTCCCAATGCCCCACCAACAATGCGCTGCCCTCCTCCAACAGAAAAGGGGACTGTCACCATCGAGCAAATTGTGGAGAGTCTGCCAGACAGGGGACGCTCTTGTTGGCACCTTGGAGCTGTCTGGGCCCTGAGCCAATTCCAGGACAAAGAAGTAAGTCAGCCTCTCTTCTCTAGGTGGTGGAGATGTAGGTGAGACCACAAGAGCCGTGGCAAGACTGCATAGACTCAGGAGATTGTAGTGCTGCTCTGTGCTTGACTTGGCCAAGTTTATCTTTCTGCAGAGATGTGCCAGTGGTGTGCATTTGCCCTTGTTCTACCAGATGCACACTAGCCCTGAGCAAGAAGTCGTGCTTTTACCCTGAGGCTGTGTTTCAGCCGTAATGAAAGTTTCTAAGCTTGAGCATGGCATTGCTGAATAAGGGTGCTGCTGTGGGAGGCAGAGGGCTGCAGGGCCATGAGGGTTTCTTCCATTCCTTACCCCAGCTGTGTTGGGGAAGAAGGTACAGCAGTTCTCTGTCCCCATATCCTGGCCCTTTGGAAAATCTGCACTACAGTGGTGGCTTGTGCCTGGCTGGTGAGGAGTGAAAGCAAAACAAGCCTATGGAAGGCTTTGCAAGCATGGTCTGTAGCCATTTCCCTCATGTAAAATGAGGTTGTATGTTTTTGTACCCAAGGGCTCTATCTGGAGGATGTGTTTTGAAATCCTTATATGAAAGATGATGGACAGAGGGTACTTAAAATTAAGTTCCTGTCTAAAAAGAAAGTAGTACCAGCAGAGAAGCTGGTACTAGGGGTAGTATTGTGGGAAATAGTCACCTAGAGCAATGCCAGTGTGCATATTGGTAATGCAGTATTCATAGCACCACTAGAGTCCAAGATGAGTAAAGCAACCATCATATTGAACTCTGAAGGACAGTTTTAAGTCAGCAGAGACTTCCACTCTCACTGAATGAAGTAGTCATCTTCCTTTTTCATCTCTGGCTGTTAATTCCACTCTCATGCTGTCCTTTTCTCTAGCAGCATAAGTGTTTGAGTGACTATGCAGAGGTTTGGCTTAGGAAGCTCATCTGACCGACCACTGGCCTGAATAAAAGTAGTTGGTTTACAGCAGATGAGCTCTCTGCAGGTGGAGGAGGTGCCACATAAGACACCTGAACTAGTGCCACAGAAAGATGCAGGGGTAGAAAAAAGCAGCCAGCATTGGAGGGAGGGTAGCAGAGCATCTTTCATTCAGTGCTAAGGTAGGCTAGCTTAAATATTGCTAGTACTATTTTAATAGTATCATTTGTGAGGTGAGGCTCTGGGTGCTGCTCTGGCTGCTGGATGACATAATGTTGAAACAGAATTGCCTTTGCTTTCTCAAAGCATGATTTTTTCATGTTTTTCAATTAGCTATTTCTGGGCATGTACCCAGATGAACACTTCGTGGAGAAGCCAGTGAAAGAGGCTATGGCAAAATTCCGCAAGAATTTGGATGAGATTGTCAACACCATCACTGAACGCAACAAGAACAAAAAGCTTCCTTACTACTACCTTTCTCCAGATCGCATTCCCAACAGTGTTGCTGTTTGAAGAGACAGCCTGGAGAGTTTGGAGGCGTGTAAAGCTAATGATGCTTTTTTCTTCCATATGCTTCTTCAATTGACTTTCAGAAATGGATAAGGGACCCACCTCCTCCATCAGAGTGTGTCTAAGTCTATCTGAACTTTCAAAACACATCTGGTTATGACCAATCTTGCAAAGTCTAGTTGACGGTAGTTTGAATTCCCTACAAGTTTATTTTTCCAAGATTTTTAAATTAATCTTAGAATTAATATACATGTTTCTGTTATCTTGCCCTCTCCTTGACAGAACAATGTAATCACAGATTCACTTACTCAATGGAAAAAATATCACGAGCAATAAGCAAGTCACATCTTTAAAATCCTACCTGTTTTTAGTAGGTGACACTGGTGACATAGAAAAATGTAATCTTTAATGTTTATGCATTGTTTTTAATCTGATTAAAACAAATGTTAAATATTTTTGCTATAATTGTGAACATCCTAATCAGGATGAAGGTAAAAGTAGGATATTTTCTTAATATAGCTGATGGGATTTTATTACTTTCTTACTAAGTTTGTGAGAAATGGCATCTCATGGGAGATGAAAATTTTGTACCTTCATAAACTTAAGTAATTTCTACATAAAAGTAGGAAGGTTTATTTTAGCCTCTTCCAGCAGAGTTTGATGTCACTTGTGTATGGACAAATGTTTTAGTTAGTGCAATGACAGCAAGTACAGACGTGTCAGTGCTTGGGCTCAATTTCTCTTTCATTGCTTAAGGCTTCTGGGGTTTGTGGACAGTTTGTTCTGCTTTGTGGGGAATGAGGAGGCTTCTTCTTATAATGAAAGAATTTCAGGAGAAGGCTTAATTGACATCTTCTAAGAGATTTCTCAAATTTGGCCGATTAAGCATAACTGGCATAATCCATATGAGAAACACTGAGTTTTGTCTGGTTTGTGTAGAGATGGTTAGGTTCAAATACCTGGGCCTGGGTGAAAGCTGAGAAAGTCAGTGAGACAATGAAAGCAAAATTGAGTTTTGGGAAATTTAAGAGTTGTGGTTTGAGTGATAACAATTCATGTTTGTTTTTCTGAGAATTTGTTCTTGTACTAGGTTTGCCAACTTGCAGTGTGTTTTCTCAATAGATAAGAAAGCTTCTTGTTCTAATAAAACGGAATATCTAGCTTTTATTTCCTAATTCAGTATCTAATGCTGTATGTCTTGAAAACCTTGTAGGAACAAACACAACGTGCTGTGTAGACAAATGAAACTTCTGCTCTTTGAGAAATATAGTTATTTCTATCATTCCTGTGAGATTTGGAAAAGGGTACTACTAAAATATACATACTTTCATATGAAGCAGGTGTGAAAACTGGTTTTATAGACTCTTTACAGCAGATGGAGCTCCTTTTTCTCCCCCCAACTCCAGACTCTGAGAAAGATGTGGAGGGGAAGACCACTTCCAGTTACTGAGGAAGTACATTTATGATTTGTGCATCTTCTTCTTACTGCGGCCTATGAGAAGGGATGAGTGCAGGAGCAGAGTCATGCAATTATTCACAGCACTGGAATAGGACCAAGGGATCAGAGACAGCAACCTGTGAGCCACTCCTCCAAAAAAAACCCCCAAAAAAACGGGGTGGAGGGGTGTGGGAGGTGGGGAAAGTGCAACTTGAATGTAGGAACTTGAAAGCAAATTTGCACCAAGCTGATGCAATATATCCAACATACCACCATATTCTTGTCTTTCCTCTATGTACAGAGAATGTCCTTTTGCTTCAGCTTTCATGTGATAATGATTTGCATAGTCAAGTACCTATCTAGAAAACAAAATATGGGAAGACTGATGAATGTTCTCTTCTGTCTGTGCCCCCTGCTGTAGCCTGTGGACCTCAGACAGTTTGTGGGAGGTTTGGGGAATTGACTGTGCAGCTTGGAAGACTGGTGGTAGCAGTCTGATTCAACTGCAGGAAAGGCTGTGAAAAGAGGCAAAGAGGTTTAAATTAATACTGTCACCAGAAAGGAAGTAGATACTTGCAAGTAATAAAGTGCTTACTCTTCCAGGGGGTCTGAGTACACATGTTGCTGTTCCACTCGTAGCTCTCTTTTCAACTCGCGACTATGCACTAAGAAATCCTCTTCCTGTGCATGGGCCACGGGTTTCTACCCTACATCTTCAGCTGTGACTTGCACAGAGGGTATCTCCTAAGGCATGGTATAAGTGTCCACCTGCAGGATGCCTCCTAGGTGGGAATGAAAGTATCAGCTCTCTCTAAAGTGTGTCATGCTCTCAGCTTTGTGATAGATACTACAGCTTGATGTGCATCAGTCCAGCGGGGTTTGACAGATAGCATGTGTCTTGGCTGGATGGCTGTTGCTCCTGGCTAGTCCAGGGGAATTTAGCCCAGCTCTTCAATTCAAGCTTCTTTGCTGTCTTTTCCAATTCCAGTGATTCTCAATTGGCTGAAAGACTGAACTACGAGATACCTGTTTCAGGATGTCCTGGCAGTAACTTGGGAGGCTCTGTTATCTCAGCTCTTCCTCTTGGCATTTTGTCACTGGAGAGAACACTTAGCTATAAAACACCGTTAGTGCTAGTGAGAAATGAACTGGTTAAGGGTTGTCCTAGAGGACTGTCATAAGTAGAGGAGAAAGCCTAATGTTTTCTCACAAAGCAGATTAAAAAAAATCTCGACAGAAAAGGAGGCCTTGAGATGGAGAGGGAGACCATCAAGGAGGGGACAGGGCAGCCATTTCCCTGCTGAAGTCTCTGATTCTTTGGGTTCATCAATGACAGTGAGGATTAAGTCCTCCACAACCCAGTTCTCATCAGTGAGCTCCCATGCTTTCCTCTTTTTGCAAAGTGAATTTACCTCTATAAACTCCTTTTGGGATATCCTCTTTCCCCAACCCTTGAAAACAAAGCACACATACTTCTTTTTCATTCCATAGGAAGTAAGCTACCCTTTTTTAACTCAGTTAATTCCCATTTTACAGGTGGGGAAATGGAACAAGAGCAATGAAATCCACCAGATCAGCTCTGATTTCAGGTGCTTCCTTTAGAAAGAACATGAGAAAATTGTTTACTTGGAAGTGTGCTAATTTTAGCTGCCTAGAGAGCATAGAAAGTTTTAAAGCTTGGCCTCTCAGAATTACTTGCCCTACTGCATGTTCAGCAGAACATAAAATAGACACCAGAAGATGAGTTTCTTACTGGCAAGTTACAATCTGCAACTGGACTTTCCTGCCACACTAGCAGGGACGTGGTATCTAGGAAGAAATTGTGCACACTTTGATTGTCGCACCAGTGCATAGTTTGCTTTATTTTTACTATAAACAGGCATAAATATTGCAAAATCAGACATGGCTGGTACATTTAGAGGTTAACCGAGTCTTGGGGTTTTATGGCCAGAAGACACGGCTATGATTGCTTAGACTGATGTCAGCATACCACAGGCCTTAGCATTTCCTTGAACCATTTTCCTCTTCAAATTCAATACAGGGGTGCTTGATTTCAGAATCTTCTGCGAACATACCCACTCATGGTTTACCAAAACACATGATTCACCCTGGTGCTTGAGTCACTTGTCTCACTGATGAATCCCTGGTGCTGGGAAAGATACATGCTGCTTCTAGTTCTGTGTGCATTCAACCTTTGCGTCATGTAACAGACAGCCTCTTGCAGCAGCTTTGTGTGACTGAAGATCCTTCTCTAACAAGTTCTTCCCCTTTTTTATGGTAAACTGAAAAGATAATTTCCTGGAGTCTTTTGCTGTAAGACTTTCTTTAAAACTCTTATCTGTTAGCACTGTGTGGACAGCACGTGGGCAGTGGATGACAATGATGTTTCAATGGCTATTTCAGTCATTATTTCATAGGCTGAATTTCCTCCTGCTTGCAACTGTGTATCTGCAGTTTGTCCCTAGATTTATGCCACAAATCACACAGCAAATTATCTGTGTTACTGCACAGATTTCCTATTTGTACATATGTGAGTGGTGGGCAATACCTTCAGAAAGATACTAAGTGAGCTGTTGGTACTCCAGTAGGTCTCTGTCAATCTTCAAATTCAGCTTCTCTGTGGAGCACACTGTACATCCAGCAGCCTTTATCTTTGGATTGGTAGCATTTTAAATTCAGTACTTGGTGATTAGGCTCAATTTGTAATTACATAGATGAGTTATCATAGAATAGTTTGGGTTGGAAGGGACCTTAAAGATCATCTAGTTCTAGCCCTCCTGACATAGGGGGTTCTAGCACCCAATACTAGAAATATTCAACCTGTATTTAACTTTATCAGGGTTCACTGTAAAGTTAATTCAGCCTTTCGGCCGCCTGCATATACCAGTATACAGCAGAGGTTTCTGGGGAGCCTGGCCAGCCTGTTCAGCAGATCTGCTCAGGTACAGCAGGGGAATGCTTTCCACTCTGTGCAATTACCACAGCCTGTGTTAGCAGTGGGAACTAAACTGAGAACATCCTCCTATACAGGAACTATTTCTTTCCTAACTTGGTGCTCTTCTCTAGAGCTCTTCATTCACTCTTCAGTACCTTGTCTGAGCACCTTCCTCACATGCATGAAGTGACTAACATTATGTGCAAACTAACAGATGTCTGATCCTACTTTTCCACTGGCTGCCTCTTCAGGATCCATTTCAGGAGAAATCCCCATGGGCAAGTGGTACACTGGTCTTCCTGAAGAGCTGGCAGCAGTCTCTGAGTCTTTTTGTCTCTGCTGGAAACACCGATATAAGAGCCACCACCTCCAGGGGAGCTGAAGCGAATGGATGACTCTCATCTCTCTTAAAAGGCTGTAGATACTTTATCTGTGTCACAGTGTTCTTTGGTTGCAGCCTGTAGCTCTTAGATGAATGTTTTGTTTCATTTCACCAATAAGCTGAGTCATACCATTTTATCTCAAAGGTACTGCAGTCATGACAGCAAAGGGAGCTCTATTCCTGCCCTTGGGGCTTGGGCAGTATCAAATACAAACTCCAGCCTTTGTTTTCTTTTCTGTTTCTAGGGTCAGATTTGGGCAAGCTACATGACACAATGAGCCAGTTCTCTCTCATCCATGAGGAAGATAGAGGTGATGCCTAAATTCCTGCAAAAAACTTTGAAGACATCATCAGTGGAGATAGAGAAAGTACCTCTATTTGGAAGCTCCCAGGTACACAACGAAGTATGTGCATGCATGTTCAGTGAGGTTACAGTTTTTATAACTTCCAGTAATTAGCATATATGATAATTAAAACTAACCTGTGGTACCTATTTTCCCTGGTGCCCACCCTCCGAAAGCTCAGAATTGCCCTTAGAGCATCTCCAAGGGCTCTGAGCCTTTCCCTGTGTTTTGTCTTCAAGCTACCTTGAAGGTGCTTCTTCCAACACCATGTCCTTGGCAAAACTCAGAAATGTGTGGGAAAGTGCCCAGTGATCTCTAAACACCACTTAAACATCTGAGCAACCCAGGAAAACATACGTAATTCTAAAAATTGTAAAAAAATCTACAAAATACACTATCATAGGGGTAATTATCAAATCTGCTTGGTAACTTGGCAGATGTGCTAACTTCATAAAGAGCTTTTTTTACCTGCACTAGAGCATGGTGTCTCTGGCACTGGCTGCTGCCACTCACATATCTACTAATGGCTAGTAGCCATCAAACAGTAATCAATAATCAGCATTAATCATTATGCTAATAATTGTAGGGCAATCTATCTGGAGGGCATGTTTGTTGAAAACCAGACCTGCATGCTGACAAAGCCTGCCTGATACGCTGATGATCAGGTCTCACAAAGTGTTTGGGTAGAGCTTTGAACAGTCTGGATTTGTCTGCTGCTTACCTGGTCACCACTGAGCTTCAGACAGGAGGAAAGCTATGTTTGGTCAGGCCTAAAACAAGTAGATCTGATTTCTCTGGCCTTGTGGAAACAACAGGTCAGAAGAAGACTCATTAGTCTCCTGTGTTTATAGGAAGTATGTAAGTGTTGCCTTCTTTTTGCTTGGCCACTGTAAAAGTACCTATGTAACAGACTTGGTAGTGGACTACAGAAAATCAGGTAGGTTTTTGACATGAAATAAAATGGGGGTTTTACATTTTAACCTAAAAGCAATGGATTTACACCATTGGAATCCTACTTAAGCCTGGGTTGTTTCAGTGTATTCAAGCTGTTTTGGTAGCAGCATTTCACAGCAGGCTCTCCTGTTTGAGGAACGAAAGGCCATCTGGAAGCCTTCTCCTTCCCAGGATCTGCACTGCTGAAATGTTATGTTTTCTGACATCATTAGATCCTGAAGGCTAATGAGCACTACATGATTTAAAAGTTTGGGTATTTGTACTTCTGTCTGCATAGATGGAAGCAAGCAGAAATAATAAATAAGAATGGCCAAGATTTAGTTATTTTTCTTCTCCCTTTTGTTTTGTAGGGCTAACTTGACAGCAAAGATATGAACTAGTTTTTGCAAAGCATACATGGGCAATGGTTCTGGAAAGAAACTTTTGTAACAGTATTTGTGTCTCAAAAGGAAATCAACATATGTGATAATAGGAGGATGCAGGAGGCTTTGTAAAAAGCATTTACTAGAAGCAAGATAGTGGGGTTGCATTTAAGTAACTCACAGGAAGCTCAAGGGCTTTGTTAAATAATGGATCATATTAGAATCATATTCAGAGGTACAAATTGATCCAAACATCTAATGATAAAATGTCTTTCTAAAGGTTTTTTTCAGTTATACAGATGGAGATCCAGAAATGTAACTTGGGGTTAAGTTAACAGCTCATCCACAGTCTGGATGAATTCTGGATGAATGTTCTTCTTGGCTCTGTTTATATAAAAATTTCCCAGGAAAGGTGTTATGAATCATGAAAAGGGAATCTGTGCTTCAGCAGTTGATCTAGTATGTAGGAAACTGCCAAAGGAGACTCAATGGGACTGGCCACAGGTCATGGGTCAATAGTAAGAATTCAAGACTTTATAAACACTGAAATCTAGTGAAATCAATCCCTGAAAGACCTCAGAAATTACGGGAATCACAGTATTATAGAATATCCTGAGCTGTAAGGGACCAACAAGGCTCGTTGAGTCCAAGTCCTTACCCTGCACAGGACAACCCCAAGAATCACACCATGTGCCTGAGAATGTTGCCCAAATGCTTTTTGAACAATATATGAGTACAGAAATAACAAGAATATATAAAAACAAGAATAAAGGGTGTCACAAGCAGTTTTTTGTCTGAAGGCTTCAGCTACTTTCAGAAACACGCAGTGCAACCTCACTGCATGGGCTAAACTTCCCCATTCACATTTCCTTCACCTTTGGCAGAACTTGCTGTACTGTAAATGGGAGCACTGCAGAGGGGAAGAATGGAGTTTGTCCTTTGGGGGGGTTGTTGCTCTGAACAAGTTGCTTTCCTTGGGAGACTCACAAGAATCATCTATGACTCAGCCCTGGTAGAGAGTTAAACACATTTTATTTAAAATATGGAAATATGATATAGATAAATTAGGAGTAACTTTTCAGATGTCTATGCCCAAATGTCAACATACAGTTGGTATACATATGAATAGAAATAGGTTTTCTTGTATTTTTGTCTTGCTGTTTCTTCAGGCAACTTCAAGAATAGTGATTCACCCAACGTACTTTTAGAGAAGTGAAAACAGTATTGAGTGAAATGTACCACTTCAGTTTCATTGTTATCACTTTATCTCTTTTAAAACTTATCTGCTTTATCAACAGAAATACTTAACATTGCAGTCAAAACCATGTCAAGACCCAGTAGTTAAAAAGAGAAAAATTCAAATAAAAAGTGGGACTGGTGACAGATTTATCATCACCAGCAATTTTTGAACTCAGTGTGGCTGACTCTTGAAAGATTATGCTGGGAGTCTAACAAGCAAAAACTATTTGTGCTGTAGAGGTGCTCAAGTCAAATTGCATTATGTTTCTATAATCTATAAAGGCACATTTTAACAGCAGAAGCCAGTTTAAGACAAGTTAGGGGAATAAGGAAAATTCTTGAACAAGTGGAAAAGAAATATAATGGGAGAAATTATAAGTCTGTGGCTTTTCTGTGATACTTTATGGTTTTCTTTATTGTGTTATAATTTTTCTCTAGGTCTTCCAAGATGAACATTTTCCGTATGAGTAAATTCACTGAAAAAAGATGCATGTAATACCAGATTTTGTATGAGTAACATGCATGCTATAAATAACAAATGGTATTTTCACACCAAATCTTCTTAGGCCAATAACTTTTCAGAATATATTTTAGATAAGTATTTTTGATTTTCCAAATCTTGGGACACTTAAAGCTGGAAAATTTCACTTGTTTCTTCCTAATCCAAAGTTAGATCACCAAACTGTTATTTTACTTTTTTTACTCTTCAGTCTTTCACAGAGCTAATTAAATTCATAGGACCAATAAGTGCAACTTTTATCCATTACAAAGACTCAGCTAAAAAGTAAGTTTGGTTTCACTAAGGCTATTGAAGAAAAAGCTTGGCTCTTCATTGCCATAACAGGTAAGATTTAAATTCTGTCCTTTTCTCCATACATATGGTGGCATCTTGCTGCTAATGGTGTTGATTTTCAGGCTCTGAAAATGACTTACGACCGCTTGTCTGAGTTGTTGTCATTCAGATTGAACATGCCCAAGATGGTCCTTCATGTACTACACCATGAGAACATGCCGACAGTAGAAGAAATCATGCACTGCTTCCCCATGACCACCATGCCGGTGAGTGCAGCAGGAGTGATTTATGAGAGCTCTGCCAGGTCTGACATCTCTGTGTCATGAAGCATGCAGTGCCTGTGGCCTGAGTTCCTGTGCACAGGGCACTGGCAGGGGACGGCTGTGTATTCGGACCTGGAGGGAAGATAAGGCAGGGCAGACGGGATGCAGCTATAGGAGAGTTTTGGGTTTCAGTGGTCTGGATGGGAGCCACTGAAGAAAACCAGAGAGAAATACCTGACAGGAGTATGATGCAAGTTCTGATATGAATCACATGCCTCTGATACTGTGGGTCTTCCATGGGTTGTTACTGCTATTCTCTTGCATTCCTGAAACACAGTTTGTTTCGGTGGAAGGTGGTTTGGTTTGGAAGCAGCTTTGTGATTATGTTCAGCTAGTCCACTCTCCTCTGAAAGATCATCAGGAGGACTGAGACAAAGAAACTCTCTCTGCATAGCAAAATTATGAGATCAGAGTTTTCCAGAGTGCCTTATGATAGATTTACAAAATGAGAGTCATAGTGGCCATGAATCAAATTCCAGGTGTGGGTTGTTGTGAGGGGTGGGAAGGAGTGGTGGAGGCCTTGAAGGGAGAATTACAGGGCAGGCACAGGAATGGGAAGGTACCACAGGGTGTGGGACAGGCAGGGAGATGTACTTGTGATGGGACTCCTTCCATCTGGGGCAGGGCATCTGAAGTAAAGAGAGAAAAGTGTTGAGGGGGATAAAAGCACAAGCTTTGAGGGTGGGAATGGTCATGGTATAGTCAAGGAAGGAACTGGGGTAGGTACCATAAGAGATGAGTGAAGCTGAAGCAGGGCCCATGCTGAGCAGCCAGGGAAGTGAGGCAGCCTGGCAGAGATGCAAAGGATAGTCCTGGAGAACTGCTGGAGCCTCCAAGGGAACATGCAGGGTGGAGGGGACTGTCCTGGCCAGGGTTGCTCTGAGCGCTGAAGAAGTCAGATGTTATTGTCACTGGTGCCCTCTACTGCTGCTAGACCATGTTGTCAATTTTTTAGAAATATTTCTTGTCCTGTGCCAACATTGTACATCTTTACTGCCTGATGAGGGGAGTGCTCTGGCACCTCACTACAGTATTTCCAAGAAAGCATGGTGAGCATGGAGATAGGATTTTCCTCTTTGACAGGGTCTTACTTCTAACAGCAATAAGGTCTCACTTCTTTACATCTTAGCAAGTTGTGCAGTTGCCCTTAGTGATCCCTGCTGGTCTGGTTTCCTTTAGAATTGGCATTGAACTCAGATTCAGATTTTCCGGGTGCTTATGTTTTCACCTGGACATGTCTGACATTCCCCTGGTACTGTGATTGTTCCAGTTTTAATCACACAGACATCGCTTTACGTGACTCACTACTATTGACTTTGTCTTTCACTCAGTGGTTATCAGTCTGAAAACACTGAGTCATTTCGTGTAGACATCATTCCCATGTCTTGGGAAGGTACAACATTTTTTTGCTCATGAAGAGTCAACAGGTTTCATTGTCTGAGGTTGTAAAATATGTTGATTTTTGCTGAAGTTGTCCCCAGCAGTTCCTCCAGTTAGGACCACATAGAAGACTTTTGTCCTTTCTCAGCTACAGCAGACACACCAGAGCAGTAATTTCTGGAGTGAGTGGAAGAGTACAGGGACACCCCCATCAGTGATGGTAAAAGCAGTCCCACAGTAGCAGTGATGTGTCCATGATGTACAGGAATCAGTGTGGGGCCTTTGAGGCTGTCCCAGGCTCTGTGACTACTGGAGTGCTCTCAGGCAGATCATTCACCAACCAGTCAGTCCCTAATCTCTGTGTCTATCTGCACCTACAACACTTTTGCAATTGAAAGCTTTTGTGTGTGTTTTGATAACTACAAGTGTGCAAGCATTAGTATGTGTGGTGGCAGAAACAAGAGGCTCCAGAAAGCATGAAGTATAAATTTGCTCTTTTCTTAGAAAGTCTGTGTTTGTACAGACCCCATGTGAAAATGTCAGAACAAAGCAGGGAGACAAAGGTCAATTATTTTACCTCTGAAAGCAAAGATGGTTTGCTGTCTAACTCCACAGCAGAATGATTTTCAGCTTCTTATCAATGGGCTTTCTTTATACTTATTGGACTTTTAAAATCATATCAGAATTGTATCATAGTTTTTCCTTTCCCAGGAGCCTGCCAAGCCAAGGTTGAAAATCAGATATCATACTGTAGAGAGGTCTATTTGAAGATGATGAAGGCATTACTAGATAATTCTGGACTTATTCATTCCCATGGTAATCCAGAGTGTTTTGTCTGAATTGAATACCTGCATATTTGTACCAGTGTGTTGGAGTAAAGAGTCCTTTCTCATACACAGATTTTCTTTAATGTATGACCTGGTGCTTGGGTTCGTCATTTCTTGAGCTGGGATCCCAGACAATGTACAAGAGGATCCTTCTAGCTGGACAGAGGAATGAGACTGTTAACGTTGCAGCCTTCCTGTTGCTAAGTCCTTCCCTGAGTAGAGAAATCACCATGTAGCTGTAACTGAATGGAGTGTTCTGTGGCAGTGGCTACTCTGCCCTATGTGCATTTCAAGGAGCTGAACAGCAGTGGAGAGAGGAGCATTCCTTCAGCTATGTTTATGAGACAGTTTTAGATTTAGACCGTGAACTTCCACAAGCTGCTGGCAACGTGTTGGACCCTGGTGATCCTCCCAGGTCCAGCTGTTAGAAAGAAGTGATCTTCATTTCTCCAAACAAAAAAAAATAGGGAGAGATTGTTTATGAGTTTGAGACAAAGTAATAAATAGGAGCCTAGCTGCTTTTAAGGAGACTGGATGGCATTAACTGGCACCAAAAAACCAAAGATGGTAAAAACCGTTATGTTGCACCTCTGCAAATCCTCGATTCCAGCAGAGCGAATACCAGCCAGGAGAGGGCACTGGGACCTCAAAACACTCGGAGGAGCCTGAACACCTTACACAATCACGGATGCTTGTTTTAGGAGCGGCCTGTAACACAGACAGTTGTCTGGATCTTAGGTGTTACACATGTAGGCATCAAGTTTCTGCGAGCACAAAATGATCCCCCTCTCTGTCAAGGGGTATATGACTCTCAGCACAAGCTTTAAATGAACATCACACTGATTTGTCCAAATTTTTGTAGCCTATCTACAGGTTGCATATATCCTCATGTTGCAGGCTCAGGTATGTCAGATATGGTCCATATGACCCTCCTTTACTGACACAATCACACTGCATGTGGCTGTTTAGGTTGTACAACACATTGCCATTGCTGGGGCAAATAACATGTCTGGCCCAAGGCCAGGAAAGAAAGAGACTCCATATAACATCTGAGAAAGAAGCACATATGCAGCACCTCACCTTCTCCAGCACAAAACTTGGTGAGCAGTGATCTGAAGCAATCATATTGTTTATCATGATAATGGCTTGGGGAAACTTGATTTGGGCTTTGGAAAAATCATTTATTGCATAAAAGTTCCTTTTTTTTCTTTCTCAGTTTTTTCTTTATTAAGGCTGAAACATTTTTAGGCAGACCTTTGCCCTCACATGATCTATAGGTACCCTCAGGTACAGCTGGAACAAATAATAAATAATAATCCTTTTTTAATAGCTTTTAGTCTAAAGAGTCAATGCACCTTATATGAAAAGTGCAATGAAAGATGTCATGGAATACTGAATGACGTCATGCAAGTTCAGTCTTCATTTTCAGCAATACCTAGTTACAAAGTCTGACGTTAGAAACCTTTCAGCTAATGCCTGGATTAACTGAGTTCATTAAGAAATATTTAACCAATGCATTTGCACTAATAAATCAAATATCCTTCTTGCCAAGTCCTTGTGAAATATCAGATAAGATATGCAATGTTTGTTTTGCTTCTAGCAGCAGTGCCATCTGAGCTGTTGAATGCTAACAGAATGTGTTGTACAGTACCACATGTGGATCACTCTGCATCTTTTGCCTTAACGCTACTGGGAGATTCACTGCAATTAATAACTTTATTTGAAAGTCACAGAGAAAAATGGCAAAGGTATACATCCAGTTATTAATTTTTTATTGGCAATTTTTTTGTTGAAATATCATATATTTCATACCTCTTTTGAGGGAAAAATAAAACATAGTTGATATTGTCCTCTTTCACTATTCCAAATTACAAAGGGTAGGGGATATCTTTCATGTTTATGAGAGAGAATGCATTAGGCACCATCATTTCCAGAGGAGGTGATATGTACAGGAGGAGATGATGAGCCACCTTTCATACTTGAAGGAGGTATGAAGGAGAGCTGCAGCAGAAGAGTCTTTACATGGGCCCTGTTTCCCAGTGATCCCATATCTGAAACCTGTAGTGAGGGAGGACTGGAAGAGCTTGTTACATTCTTTGAATCCAAACAGCTGCCATGGAAGAGAATAGTTCCTGTAGGCTCTGAACCAATCACTATTAAACATTAAATATAACTCAAATACAGTGATTAGCTTAGAAAATATTACTTCAGCATGATGTACTTACATATTTTGTTTTAATCAAGTAAACCCTGCTGTTGGCTCACTGACAAGTTCATCTTTTGTGTTAACTTTCTAGCCATCGCTGCTTGTGTCCTGCCAGGAAAACACAGCCTGTTCATCTGCTACCCAGAAACTGCTTGTGAGTTCATGCAAGTTTTTGTTCCTTCTGGGAGCATGAATGAATTATGCAACAGTGCACCATTCACTGCCAGAGCATTTCATGGCTGACTTCCACCACGTAGAAAAGATATCCCAGAAATGTTCCCGGGACCCTGCAAATTCTCCTTTTCCCTCAGTCACCATGTAGCTGATCTGATGTAAGCCCTTACACAGGGAATGGCCTGGGGCCTTTCCCCAAGGTAAGCCCTGGTCCTCCGTATCTCACCTGTTTCTGTCCTTGTACCCCACAGCCCCACTACATACTTACCAGTTTGGCACTGACTTCTACAGAGAAAGGCCCCTCCCAGGCAGTGCCCTCCACTCTGTCTCTGCATTTCTCTTTGACTTGTAGTAAACATGCTTCTCTCACTTTCTTCTCTCTTCTGACACAGCTCTTCTTTCTCAATTTATTCTACATATCTTCACTTACCAAGGAAACATGATTTACACTTTTAGTGCACTTGCTATAATTGCCATGTTTAGGAGAAAAGCCTGATTGACCAATATCATTGTCTGTAAACTTGAAGTTAAAATATTGTAATTTCTAGAATTTTCTTAATTCAAAAACTAACCTCCCAAACAGTAAGAAAATATGTAAATCCATCAGTGGGAACTGGTTTGGAACACTAGGCTGATGAGAAGATTAGCCAGTGGTGTGTCCTCCAGCAGACACCTGTATGGTATTGTAGTAGAGGCTTCTCACACGATACTGAGGAAATTGCTATAGCCTGACTATCTACGCAGCAAATAGGGAGATGGTGTCACCAAGGTGAAGATTCCTCTTCCACCACCATCCTCCTGCTAGAACGGTCCAGCACTGGCTGTGACACTGGTGTGGTCACTTCTTAAGGCTGTTCTGTTTCTTTGATTTCCCCCTTTAACTTCTCAAGTCACTTTGCTACTCTCTGCTTCTGTCTCTGGCAGGATTGAAAGGCATAGTGAAGGCGTACATCATATCACTTGGCATCAGCTGCCATTGTTTTGTATTTTAAATGCATGATTTATTATCCATTTTCCTTATCACTATAGTTACTTGATATCGTGAAGTGTTAACAAAGGTTTTGTTACTTGATAATTGCTGAATTCTTCTAGAATTTTAAATTGTCATTTGGTGATTTTTTCCTTACCATTTTTCATTATGATATAAACTATTTTCAGAACATAGAGACTACCAGCAAGTTACATGTTTTGATTATCTTTTGTGATAATGTTAAGCAACTTCTTAAAGTTTCAGAATGCTTCTAGTTAAGCCCTAGCCCGAGTGTGAGCAGGTCAGTGTTCAGGTCTTGTTTGTACTGCAGTTTCTCTGTTCGGCCTTTGGAAAGGCATGGTGGGCACTCTGCCTCATGATGACAGTGTTACAGATGGGGACAGCTGATAATGTGGCCCCTTTGTTTCTTTATCTCCGAGGGCATGGACCTTTTGGATGACCTGTACATCATGGTGGTTCTGCAGCTGGCTCAGCAGGAGCTTTCCTGCTCATGCAGTCAGCTGAGAGCAGCTGAGAGCAGCAGTCTCAGGAACTCTGCCAAGCTCAGACAGCCTCTTTGAAACTGACAGCCGTCACTTCTGTGCCTGTCTTTACCACGTATAGCACCTGACTGACTTTTCTCATTTCCTGACTCCTTTTTGCCTGGCTTAGGGAAGTGCCTGATCTTTCTTAATGCTGACAATAGTCTAGAACTAAGCACCTTGGCTTTATTGAAAGATGATGGGGTATAGAAGCAATATAGGGATTTACTGTTGGTAGAATCACAGTACAAGTCAAGGGAAGGCGGTTATCAGTTTCATTTCCTTGCCCTTCTGGTGACTAAGAAGCAGTTTGTGTCATGTATGACTGATGAACTTCACTGACTTCATCCTTTTTTAGCTGAGTTATGTTTCGGGTCCAGTGAGTTCATGAACAAATATTTAACCAAGTGTTTTCATCTACCTAGTCAAATGTAATTTCTGTGATCTGAGAACTAATGATGTGGTTTGTATCTTATCTCTAGTACTACATGTAGCGTTTACAAATATGGGTGTTACACAAATTTTGAATGCTGAAGTTATCACGGAGCTTTAATATGTGCTGATCATGACAGATCCTTCGTCACATTGCTGCCAGAAATAAGGCAGAGGTTGATATTGTTATTTTTGTCATGCCACTAAGCAAAGTCCTATCTGAAATTAATAAGAGTTTAGCAGCTGAGATGTTGCTATTCACAGCAGAACAGGCAAGATGATTTCCACAGGCTTAGTCTGCCAACCTGCTGTCCTGGGTTTGGATGGGCAGAGTTAATTTTTTTCATAATAGCTGGTATGGGGCCATGTTTTGGATTTGTGCTGGAAACAGTGTTGATAATTCAGGCATGTTTTAGTGATTGTTGAGCAGGGCTTGCACAGCCTCAAGACCTTTTCTACTTCTACTACCCGGCCAGCAAATAAGCTGGGGCTGCACAAGAAGCTGTGAGGAGACACAGCTGGGACAGCTGACCCCAACTGATCAAAGTGATATTTCATACCATATGGCAACATGGTGAACATATAAACTAGGGGGAATTAGGCTGGGGGCCACTGCTCAGAGGTGGCTGGACATCAGCTGGCAATGAGCAATTGGTTTAAATTTCCATCACTTGTCTTCCTTGAGTTTTATTTTTATTTTTTAAATTTCCTTATCATCATCATAGTTGTTATTGTTATTATTATTATCATTATTAATAATAGTTCAATTATTTAAATGTTCTTATGTCAAACCACAAGTTTTCTCACTTTTACTGTTCCAATCCTCTTCCCTCCCATCCTGCTGGGGAGTGAGCAGCTGTGTGGTACTTAGTTGCTAGCTGGGGTTAAACACATCAATGAAAATATTTAATGAAATGTCACGCTATAATGTAAGGGCATAGGAACCTGAAGATGGATGTACTAGATCACAGTAGTAAAACCAGTACAGAATCCTGTCCAACACTAGCTTAAAAATTAGTTCCCAAGGAACAGAAGTATGGCAACCACAGACTGCTTCAGTCTCCAGTGATTCCTGAGCTATTGGTGGTATCCTTGCATTTGAGTATCCTCATGTTTGAGTATCCTCAATGGATTTTTCTCCCACGAATTTTCCTTCATACTTTTTGAACATATATATCTTGCAAAATGGTGTTCCACAACCCAAGGACACGGTGTGTGAAAAGCCACCTCCTTTTGCCTGTTTAAAAATATGGAAAGGAACAAGTACTGAAAATTGTTACATTTGTTTGTGTCTGGATGCCAGGGAATAGAGTGGTTAATAGTCCGTAGCCAGCATTCTACTGTGCAAACTCTTGATCTCTTTCTGTCAGGATAAGGAAGAGGCTTGGAAGAACAAAAATTGTAAAAACTTCTGGTAAAAATAAAGACAGTTAAGCAAAGAGAAGGGGAAAAACATAAATAAGTTGGCCGAACAGGAATCTTCTCTTGGAAACAAAGCGAAAAAGGAAGGGGTATGCCCAATGACATGGGAAGAATATGGAGGTGCTGTTTGCCACTGTAGGGAGAACAATTTGCAGAATTTGTTACTGATATAAAATGTCATTAGGACCAAGAGAGATGCACAGGGAAATAGAGTCATTTGCCTCAAAACAGATCCCTAACAGTCAGACATGTAAATCTGTATATATTTCCTGAGCCTGCCTCTGCAGTCAGGGGAAACAACCTTCTTCAGTGACTGACTCATTTCACACTACAGTAAGCTCATAAGAAAAGTCAAATTATTTCTCTGGAAGTATCTGTATTTCCTCACTAACAGGGAAGACAAGCTGATTTGTACACCTACCTTTTTAATATCTAAATTTAGATGGGACATGTTTCTTTCTTCACCATTTCAGACTCTGCTATTACTCAGCTAGTTGAGCTAAAGTCTGCCCATCCTTTAAACCTCATTTTGACAACTCAGTAGAAAACAAAATCTGATATTTACAGTATGTCTGGCTATTTTTGTGCACATGAACACTCAAAAAGTGATTGAACCAACATGGAGTTAAGTTCTAAGTCAATGAGTTTATGCAGGAAAGAAAATTACTTTCCCAGTCCATTATCATTACCTGGGAGATAAATAAGAGATCTAGCTACATATATAAGAATATATATATATAGGATATATAAGATTATATCCATTTTAACACATCCCTCCAGCATCACAGCATCTAAGGGGTCAGTATCATTTTGGCTATGTGTCTCAAAAGAGAGAATGGGATGGTCTGAGTTTTGGCTGGTGGCAAAGCCTGTTTCACTGACTGAAATGGTCCCCAGTGTGGTCATTTGGGTGGGATCCCCCTAATTTGACATTAACTGTCTGAAAATCTGGATAACCTCCCTCTCTGGCGAGTGCGAAGAGGACACTGACACCCATTTAATGCTCACCCATTACCAGGTGCTTTACAGAGACCTGGGTGTCTGAAGCAAAGAATAGCGGTGTGGAAAGACCTACCCAGGGAATACAGATAGGGGGACTTTGCTCCCATGCTAGGGATCTGGGGCTGTAAAACATAAAGCTTAACAACAGAGGGGAGGCCGCGGGGTGGCGAATGAAAAGGAAGATGTTTCAAGCAGAACTCTCCAGAGAGATTTTGCGACAGAGCAGCCCTGTTTGACCCACTGCTGGAAAATGTTAGCATCAATCTTTGAGCACCAGTTTCATAGATCAGCGATGAACAGGAATAAACAATGTCCTTTTGCACTGATTCTAATTCAGAGTGACTTTAAGAGTAATGTAATGTCTCTTATTACACAGAGACTTCCTTCAGTGGTGAAATTATTTTATTTTTTTTTAGTTCCACTAATGTTTCCGCTCCCTTTCTTAAGCTGCAGTTTGTTAGCATCTTCTGCTCTCTACACACATTCTCTTCCCCTGTTTATTTGTTTCCCTACTGGAGCTTCACTGAGTCTGAATTACCATTGCTTTAGGATTATTACATAAGTCACGAAAGTCAACTTTAGTAACATTCATTCTTATCTTGAGCAGATTAATAAATAATCTTGTATCTCTGCAGGAATCGGAAGGCACTATTGGCTAATTTCAACCACGTGCTTTGGTATCACAGCATATAAATAAGCATGGATTTACAGGTCCAACATCAAGCTCTTCTGACACTTAACTTCTCTTACTCAGCCCACCATGGAGCTTCTGGGAACGACTACTATTTTGTTGCTTGTCTGCATCTCATGCCTTCTTCTCTTGGCCACATGGAGAAGCACATCACAAAAAGGGAAGGAGCCTCCTGGCCCCTTGTCACTCCCCATTGTTGGAAACTTGCTCCAGCTGAACCCATGGAATGTGCCTGAAAGTTTGAAGAAGGTAAGGGACTGTTTCCTTCTTTTCTATGTTGTCTTCACTGTATATAAAATAGAGTCCAGTCCCTACAGTTTCATCTTAATTCACAGGCTTAATTTGCAATAACCAAATGTTAGACTCAAACAGAAACAAAAGGTTTCCCAGATATACATGCTTCTGAAATCTATATATCTATATAATTTCATATATTACAAGTCAGTCTATATATTTGCAGTGATCATACTAATGGTGAATCCTGTACTGATCTCACAGTATTACTGCAATTTGCAGTGGATTTGCAATCAAGGCACTGATGCTATTGCAATATTCACTATAATCCTCCTGTGCCCAGCTCCTCACCATGCTGGCAACATGGTTTGGCCCTTTTTTGAGGAGTACCCTCCTCCATTTTGCTGCCTCTGCTCCCTAGCAGATATGTAGAATCTCCCAGGATTGGAACTATCAAGTAAAGAAATTGAAGAAAAAAACTTTGGAAGTGAATTGTGCTGTCCATTCCCTTCCCTGGCTGATGTCAACCATCTGGCAAAAAAACCCTGTATCTTGCAAGGTCTGGAAGGAGAGTTCAGCTGGAGTGCCTGTTCCTTAGGGGATTTTGAGGGTATGGTGGCAGATATATGGAAAGGGCAGATGTCCCTGGGTTCTTCAGAGCTAAACTGTGGTGACGGCCTATGTCACTGTGTGTATTGTCAGGGGCACACATACCTGTATCAGCTCCGTTCTCCTTTTTGCCTTGGTGCTTGTGAATGTTGAGAATTATGAGCACCCTCAGGCAGTCTGCTATGTTTCAGAGCACTAAGTGATTCTGTTTCCCATGATAAAAAAATAATTAAAAAATACGGGACTATGTCTAGTTGGGTCTCATAAAGCGAGCATGAGAAACATTCCAGGCTGGACCACGTAGCCCAAGGGTTTGCAATTGTAACCAAAAGCAGATGCCTGGGAAGAGTACATGATTAGTGCAAGAATGGAGTGACTCTCTGCTGATATACTCGCTCAATTTTCAGGACTCTGTGGCCGAGGAGATTTGAGAGCCAGCTTTGCTGTTTGTGCTCAAAAACCCTTTAGGCATTTGCTTCCATATAATTTGTTTTTGAGCTCATGTAAACTGTTACCCACTATGCCCTGCAGAAAGGCCTTCCAAAATGTTTTGTCAACCCTAAGAAGGCCTATTTTCTTTTCTTGGATTTGGACTTGATACCTTGTCACTTCCATTCATATCCCCCATTTCTTATACAATTCCCTCTTCCCTTGTCTGTAATTCATATTTGAAAGATCTCTGCACTGCTGTTAATCAATGTCATGTCTCAGCAATGCTGGGACAATGGAATATCACCTCTCAGACCCCTTTGCTACAAACTTCCTTTCACATGATTAACATTCAGACACAATCTTTGTGTCCCTCTTTCCTACAGCTCAGCGAGAAGTATGGTCCTGTCTTCACGATACATTTAGGCCCACGAAAGATTGTGGTGCTGTATGGCTATGATGCTATGAAAGAAGCTCTGGTTGATCAAGGAGATGACTTCAGTGGAAGAGGCACTCTACCACTGATTGAAAAGCTCTTCCAAGGCACAGGTATGTTCTTCATAAACTTAGCATTAAAAATGCATGTTTTCAGTGCTTCAGGAACACAGCTGAGAGGGCAGTGGAGGAGGGAGTGGTAGATTTCATTTATTACTTTCACGCAGGCAAATAAGTAATTAAAGACCAAAAGCCCAACTCATGACATGGACTCTTGAATAAAATGGTCCCTAGAAAACTGTTTAACGTCCCAAGACAGCTTCATTAAGTGCCTTTTTTTTTTCAGCGTACCCCAAATTCTGGCTAAAATTTTCTTCATTAAATGTGCCTATAAGGTCTTATATTCATTCTTCCATTTCTGAAAATTAAATATACACACAGCTAAGGAACGAGCAAAATGAAAGTCCACACCACAACAAAGATGAGATAATATAGGCTGACCCAGTAAGGGCCACATTCAAGATTAGGCTGTGAGATTATTCACCAAGTCAGTTCCCAGTATGGCATTTATAAATATACATATTCCATGGTATTGCGTGGTATTTATAAGTAGTGCATATTCCAGAGTATTATATATAGTGCAGTTCCAATGGTATTGTCAATAATTATATGCTCTGTGAAGGGGTGTAGCAGAACATTTGAGTACTTATGTCAGTGCAGGGGCCAAGTGCTTGTGGCCAATACCAATCCCGTACCAGTGTTACCTTCTTACTTACATACTAAACCAGTTTTTCTTGTTCTGGGAATAAAGTCAGTTTTACTCAAAGTGCTGTGACAGATGGATCAAATTTTCACCTCCAGAATTGCACAGAAGTTATGTTTTTGGGCATATAGCAATTTTCATGTTGAATACTTACTGTGTAGTTCCCATTTAGGGAAAAGAATTTGTTTCCTCATGAAGGTCTATTTTTTCCTCCCTGTGTCAGGCATTGTGACTAGCAATGGTGAGATGTGGAAGCAGCTCCGACGATTTGCACTCACCACCCTGCGGGATTTTGGGATGGGGAAAAAGGGCATCGAGGAGCGAATCCAGGAGGAAGCTCATTTTCTGGTGGAGAGGCTCAAGAACACACACGGTAGGATAAGGACTTGGTGCCTGCTGAGACAACATGCATATCTGCAGAGACAACGAGGGGTATAGGACTGCTTCACAAAATCTGTGACCCAAGTATTGGGCGCATAGTTGCAGTTTCTGCTTCCTGCTTCAATAGGCAAAGTTATCACTCGTGAGAGTGGATCAAAGGCACTGTGACACGGGGGAGGATAAACGTAGGAAACAGGGTTGAAAAGTATTCTTTAACCTGTTCTGCTTGAGAAACAAGGCAGGAAGTGGCAAAATGAATGGCTTTGCCACAAAACCAAGGAATAGTTTTCATGGAATTTAGCCATGGAGACAGGGCTGGACAATGCCAGCTAACCAAGCAACATGCACTTCCTCATCTTGTCTTCTGCAACTCCACATACATAGATCTTGAAGAAGTGGGTGACTGGAGAACTAATTTACAGATGTTTGGATTTGAGTTTAGTCCATCTGAACATTAGACATACCTCCCATTATTGGTGGGGCTGTCCAACGGGAACAGGGGGTATAAACTGCTTTTGAGGACAGGGTATAAGGTAACCCCCTTGGCTTCCCCCTATAAATGTGTTTTCTGGTAGGATACAGGTCAATGTTGCTTCTAAGTACTTCTCCTGAGAGTGGCACAGTACCAGTCTGTACCCCAGGCTTCCATACCACATTCCACTGAGCAAGCCCTCAATGTGCAAGAGGGAAAAAGCATATGGATCTAACAGAATGATGAAGCATCATTATTTTCCATGAGTCACTAATTCAGTCTGGCTTCCTAGATAAACATTCCTGTTACAAATCAGAAAACACTCTCATCTGCATTGCTTTTATCATTTGTCTTACATAGTAATATTTATTTCTTATGCCCTTATATGCTTTAATAGTATTTCTTATGCTCTTGTGCAAACCTCCATCTCTGCCTAACCTTGTTACAGCATCTTTTACCGTGTACTAAAAGACTTTGCAAGTAAGATATATACAACTGAAAAGGATAAAGCCATTATTTACACTTAGTGCAAATAACAAATAGGTATGACTAGTATCTTCTAAGTTCAGCATTAACATACTCATTACCTCTAATGAGACATGCTGAGTCCTCAATGGCCAAGGAGTCACCAGTCAGGCAGAGAAGGGTTGGTGCCATTGCTACTTGAAATAGGCTGATCCTCAATGCTGTCAAGTTGACATTTGCTGATTCCTTGTTTTTCTTTCAGGATTTTATACTTTTTCATGTTGTTGTGTCTCCTCTTGAAACCTTGAGATGCAACCCATCACTATCTGTAATTATACCTTTCCTTTCTTTCTTGGGTCTAATCTTGCTTTTTTCTTATGCTGTAGTTTTCTTCTTGTAAGTTAATGCAGTTGTGCTATCAAAACTAGACTTTGATCACAGGCATTTGAACCCCTAGGAGAGTGTTATACAATGTAATTTATGCTAACAGAGTTCATAAACAGAATGGTTCAGGCAAAGTCCTCATGGTTCCACTGAAGTTTTTTGGGAATCCTTAGGTCATTTCTAATAAACAGTCTGTAAGGCAGACAGGCATGTGCCAGCTGAAGAGAATTAAGGCACTCAGACAAGTGTTCTGCTGAGAGCAGAGCAAAACAGATACTTAAACTATTCTAACTCTGAAATTATTCTTCTCTTCTTGAAATGAATTAAATTGGATAAGCTGTTCACCACCCTTTCAAAGGACTGCAAATCTGGATCTCAAGAGGATATGAAGCTACCTCTTGTAGTTTGAGTGTGTAGTGTCAGAGGAGGGGATGATCCCTGAAATACTGAAAGCAAGATAACATTTTTTTGGTTTGTTGTGGCAGAGCGACCCTTCAACCCTGGCAACTTCCTAGTCCATGCTGTTTCCAACATCATCTGCTCCATTGTCTTTGGGGATCGGTTTGACTATGAGGACAAGAAATTCCTAACTTTAATCAGTTTGATAGAAGAAAACAACAGCCTCCAGACTTCTATACAAACACAGGTGTGTATGGTTATATTAAACACATTTATTATTACAATATTTTATTAATGAATATATATTCATGTTATCAGTTTCTAATTAGAGGGGATTTTTCCGAAAATGGGGAAAAAATTTTTGAAAGTAAAAAAGGCAGTTAATCAATTCCTGCTGTTTTTTTCCTCATCTTACAGAATTGTCATTTTATGTCCAAAGGATACGATTGCAAAAGTGCAGTTTATCCTTGAATGTAGTGAAAACATAACATAAATGGCATTAAAATCCTGGGTAATAAGACCTACCATTCCAAAACAGTTTAACTACCCCATTTTCATAGTTACAATTAGGGGAACATTTTATTTTATCTGCATTAATCAGAATGTGCTTTTTTAACATTTTATTTTTACAGCTATATAATTTCTTCCCAAATGTCATGGAGTTAATACCGGGACCTCATAAAAAACTGATAAAAAATATTGAACAAGTTGATGAATTTACAACAGAAATCGTAATGGAACACCAGAAAACCCTGGATCCCACTTGTCCTCGAGATTTTATTGATGCTTTTCTTAACAAAATGGAACAGGTATCGTAAGAGTAGAGATTTACTGAATTATAAGGAAATCACTCCTTGACTCACAACTTCTCAGTTGTGATGGGGCACTGGACTTTTCCAAATACAGAGGGGAACTCACTCTTCTTGGCACATCGACTTCATTCTATCCTTTCCACTTTCTGATCAAGGATTTTTAAACACAGAATTAACAGCACCCGCCAAAATTAGGAAAGCTGAAGACCCATATGGTTAATGTCATTCAGTGCTAATCTCATATCAAAAAAAGGTCTAAAATGTTATTCAGTAAATGCACCATAAATGCTGGCATTCTGGAAAGTGTTACATTTTCAAAAGGACATTAGATGTGTTTATAAACAGGTCTATTTTATGTTTTATTTTCATTATTATGTTTATTATTATGTTAATTATGGGTACAGGACTTTTAAAAAAGCTTCTTGGGTTTTGTCATTCAAAACTTTCTGCCAAATCTTCCCGCAGGAGAAAGGGAATAGTGACTCAAAGTTCACCCCTGAGACCTTGAGCAGAAGCGCACTCGACTTGTTCCTTGCAGGAACAGGGACCACCAGCATCACACTGAGATTTGGAATTCTGATTCTCCATAAATACCCAGAGATAGTAGGTAATTGAAAAGGAAATAATTAATTTAAAATTTTTCAGTAGGTTGTGGGATCAATTTGGACAATTCCTGTCACTACTGCATGTGGCAATGGTCTCCTGACTAAGAAAACATGGCAAACAGATGGGCAACTTGTCCACTCAACACTTACTTATTTCCTAACAGAGAAAATGCAAAAGGAGATCGATTCTGTGATTGGCCGAGACCGAAGCCCCCGCATGGCAGATCGGAGCCAGATGCCCTACACAGATGCTGTGATCCATGAAATCCAGAGATACATTGACTTCCTTCCACTTAATGTCCCACGTGCTGTGACCAGAGACACCAAGTTCAGAGATTATTTTATCCCCAAGGTCTGTTCCACTGTGTCTGAGAAAGGTCATAATCTCTTGAAAACAATTATGTGTTCTAGTCTTTGTATTTTATTTAATTTTCAAAAGCACTGACGTGATATTGAATTGCAATAATTTTGTTTGGAAGGGGATTCTGGAAGTTATTGACTTCAACGCCTTGTATAAGAAAAAAAAAAAAAAAACCTTTTCTTCTATGTGAAGAAGGTGGTACAGTTTTCTATTTTTGTCACATAAATGTATTCTAGTTGGAAGCAATATTAAATACTCTAAACAGATTCACCATGAAAATACACTAAAAATTTGCTGTATCAATGGCATACATTTTGATTCATTAAATGCTCATTTTAAACTAGTTAAACCTTGACTACCCTTCAGTTTAGCTCTGGGAACTTCTTAATGCCCCTTTGCTTTAGCAAATCTCCATTGTACTTTTCTCTTTTGTCAATTCAGGGCACTATGATATTCCCTATGCTGTCTGGCGTCCTACATGATGACAAGGAATTTCCAAATCCAGAAAAATTTGACCCAGGACATTTCCTGAATGCAAATGGTACCTTTAAAAAGAGTGACTACTTCCTGCCATTTTCTACAGGTAAGACCTCTTCCTATTTCAGATCCTAGACTATCCTCTCCTAGAAACTCTTTAGATTTCAGTGGCTCCATCACCATGGTCTGTACAGTGATGTCTGGTGACATCTGCTACAGTCACTTCTGGGCAGTTCCCACCCCTGCACTAGAGTTTCAGTTGACTTCCTTTTTTACCAACCACAAAAGCTACTTCAATGCCTTCTACAAGAATAGGTGTATAAAGTGGGACTCTGCCATACAACTTCTCTCTCTCCAAACTTAGCATCAAATAGCAACAGAACATGAGAAACCAGAGCCTTCAAACTGCCTTTGCCTGCCGAGCACACTCATTGTTCTAGGCCTTAGTTCCTAGTTTAATTCCTTTGCTTTCCCAAAATACTGCAGTGCTGCCTGTGAATTCTGAGATGTCTGAATTGTTGTGGAACAGTGGTTAAAATCAAGGATCAAGCTAAACACTTCACTGTTACTTCAATTTTTATTATTTATTTTCTTGCAGGAAAACGAATGTGTGCAGGGGAAGGTCTGGCCCGGATGGAAATATTCATATTCTTAACATCCATCCTGCAGAACTTTACTTTGAAACCTGTTGTGGATTGCAAGGACATTGACATTACTCCAGTAATCACCAGTCTGGCAAGCATGCCCCGACACTATGAGGTCTCTTTTATTCCACGTTAGCCAAGTGAAAACAGTTGCCAGCTCCCAAACTCATGAATGCTCTGGTTGAACAGCAGGCATTTCCCAGTCTGTTGAGACTGAAACACTCAGCTAATTTCCTAGATATTTTATGGAGACAAAAGTGCTTAGAAAAGAAAATCATACGGTGCTGTTATAATCACCACAGCCAGCTCTAAACAGGGACAGAGTAGGCAATTGCATAGGGAAGAACACAGAACTCTGTGCAAAATTACACAGGTTCTCCTCTGCACCTACCTCACCCAGCTCTGTTTGCTGTCTGGCTCCTGTCATGCCACGGTGTTTGGACCCTGTCTGAGAGCCTTGTTGGTGCTTCTCCCTGTCACTTGATCCTCTCAGCACAGAACACATGCTTGTTCTCCAGGGTTTCCACTGCTTGAGGAACCTCTCTACTCTGTGCTTTCAAGTTTGTTTATAGCCTATTTGTAAAGGTAAGCATAAAACAGTGACGATTTTTTCGGTTAGATGATGATCATCTACCATATTCTTGTCCCAATACTTATTGTCTACTGTGGTGAGGATGGAGTTTATCAATGACTAGGTAGATGGGTCATCTGTTTGTGAAATTAAAATTTATATTGCAAAATAAAAAAGTAGTAAACTGAATTGTTGTTTTTCTGAGATCCCAGAACATTTAAGTGAAAAACCTGCATCCACAAAGCTTATATTCCCAAATGTCTTTCAAGTCTTCTACATTGTTGAAATCCCTGTTTCATTTCACTCATCTATATGAAATGCCCTATGGCTTGAAGAATGAGCTGGCTAATGACATATAAACTTCCATTCCCAAAATGGGATAAAGCTGCACTGACTGTACAGGATCTATCAGAACACCAGCTTTGGTTACACAGCTGCCCATTGTGGCAAAAAGGACAAATTAAAAAATACCAGGATGCCCCCAGTGCCAGCTTGTATCTTCCCATTATTTTATGTAGTAAGTATGTAAAGATCACTACAGCAATTTTACAATTAGGCAAAAAATATAAATAGAGTTTACATGAATTGCCAATCATACATGTAGAGATCTAGGACTGGCATTTGCTGCCTTGATCACATTCCCTGCAATGTATATATAGTGATTACAGTGAAGGCAGAGAGCTGAATCTGTGCTATGTGGGAAAAGACAGCAACTGTATTACCACAGTGGTATTAACTGTTCATTAGCACTTACCTGTGCTACTATTATAAATTAACATGACATACAAAGATTAACTGTATGTCTGGACATAAAGAACAGATGTGGGTCAAGAGAGGTGGGATGATCAAAAGTGAAGACAAGCAGTTTGGAGTATGCAAGTGTAAACTCAAGTATCTTTACATTTTTTGTTGAAGAAAAAAAAGATGGGCAGAGCTTGTACAAGAGCCTCATGTGCACATACATATTACATAGCCCTCCAAGGGAGATGCCAAGACATTTGTGAATTCCCACAGAGATGCTTCATTTAAAAGGGAAAGTTGTGAAAATAGTGGTTTTCTCCACATCTGTCCGGTTTCTTAGTGATTCTCCCAATTGCCATTTCAGACACATTTTTGCCCCTGGGGATGTGCTCCCCTGATAACCCTACCCAGTAGCATGTTAAGCTACACAATTGCCAAGAAGTTAACTTTCAACCTAAGGATTGAATATGGCTTTGTACAACATAGAACATTCTGAAGTTCACTAGCACTGCTTTATCCTGAGGACAAAGCTCTCTACCGGATTACTGATTAACACTGAAGAACTTTAGTTCCAGGACTTACCTTTCTAAACAGATCTTCTGTTTGGCATACAAATACACCAGAGATATTTTTTGACATACCTGTAATTCCCCCAGCTGAGACACACACACAGCTGAGGGACTCTAGGAGGGTTTTCACACTTCCTTTTGCCTTTTGAATCTCTAATACGGACTGTGCCTCACTTGGCTTTTTCTCACTGAAGACTCAGTCCAAGGAAGACAGCACACTAGCACTGTAGCTCCCAGGGGTTCCACTGCAACACGGAACAGGAATGTGGGATCAGGAGGGCTGAAGCTGCATCCTGGAAGGCTCACTTTATCAAGTCTACAGTAAAAACAACGGTACAAAAGTAACCAACACCTGCTCATTTCCTCTGGACTAAACTTGAAGGATAGGGAAAAAAAGTCATTCACTGGCAATAAACCTGAACTGCTTTAAGTCTTTGTGACCTTTAAGATCAACCTTATTCTACTGTAGTATCAGAAAGCAGGGAAAACCATTAATCATTAGCAGAGCTTGCATTAGCAAACCCTGTCCTGCTTTCAAAGCATGACGGTCTCCTGCTTATTACTGTTGTTCCTATTTGCCCTCCGACTGAATGCTGCAAATACGGCAATGTATATATCTTCAGGCTATTATATCCACTTGTGATTATCATCCCGTTAGATATCTTCTAACATGTTTACATGAAGACAGAATTTCAGCTTAAAAAGTATACTCCATTCTAAAAGGCATGTTCTTCAGCTGTTGGACATGCAGTTTCCAATAATGATTTAAGATCTGATTCTAAAGACTATGGACATCTTCACAAAGTACTGCTCTGAAAGTTGTATGACTTCAGAACAACCTGTTAGAGCAGCTTGGTGGGGAGATGCTAGGGAAAAAAAATTCTCCTCTGAGAATGAACTCTTCTGCTTCTGCTAAAAGACCTGCATTTGCTAGGCTAATATTCATCCTCTGGTTTGCAGCTGCAGTACAAGTTCTCAAAAACTGCTTCAGCTCCAAAGTAGTTGTATAGACCCCTTTGATGACATACTTTGCTCCCTGATCCTCATCTGTCAGCCCTCTCTCTTCCCTGTTTTTGTCCAGCTCTCCCCCTTCAAGGATCTGCTACTTTTTTATTCTACTTTCCACCAGAAAATGCTACAGAAGAGAAGAGTGAGAGATTTCATTTCCCTCTGTACCTCCTCTGGAACACCTCAGGGACTTTCCCAGGTGAAACATCTGATCAGTAACCAAGTTGTGCCTTTGCTTTCAGACTATTCATTTCCCCAGTACAACACTGTTCTCACACACATAGGTATGTATGTCTCTTCTGTGGTGCTACTCTTCAAGGACCTGCCATCCTTGCCCTGGCTTGGATTCTTCCAGTGGCACAGAGGTCCCTTAGGCAGGGAGGGAAGAGAGACAGACCTAGGAACACAGCTGTCAGCTCTCAGCCTAATAGGGATGCCACTGCCACACAGTTCTCCAGCCAGCCAGGAAGCTGGTCTCTCAAACTTCCTCTCAATAAAAATTCACTAGTCTTGACAAGCTCCCCTCCCCATTTTTGCTTTCTGGAGATGGGGTACTCAAGAGTTTGAGAAGGAACTTATTATTTCTTACCTCTCTTACCTGAAAACACTAAGTACCTTGTGACAACGCATGGCTAGATGGATTTCCACCTTCAGAGTCCCTGGAGGTTTTCATCTTTGTTGTTTTAAGACCACACTGGGTTTTGTACCCGCAGAAAACCCCCCTTTTCCGAGAAACCGGATTTGGTCCCTACTGTGCCTTTGCTGCGGGACCTGTTTCCCCTGCGGACACAGCGCCCCCTCGTGTCCCCCCGCAGTCCTGCCAGGGAAACACCGCGAGCACCGAAACGCCGCCTTCTGCTTAAATACTTAAATACTTAAATACAGCATACTTAAAGTGATGGTGAAGGCTCTCGAAGGTCATCTCTCTCACCATTTTCAAACAGCAGCAGGAAAAAGTGTCCGTCCTGACCAATTACAGTGGCTGTACACTGCCCAACAGCATAAGGATCTTTACCACATTCTTCTAAACAGACTGTACTTCTTTCCTACATATCAGCACTTGTACTGCAACTCACTCAAAAGCCAGTTTGAAGTACTCAGGGTTCACAGGTATGGAAAAAACCCTTGGAGTAGGAGACATCCCTGTTCAATAGGCAGAGTTCAGCCTATTGAAATTGTTAACCTTGTAGAGAAGCAGCTTTTTGTGCTGGGTATGCCACTACAAAAACTACTAACATCAAAATTCACTGCTAAAGTAGAGAAAGGATCTGCTAAGTTAAATGAGCACCTGATAAAGCAGTATATCTTGCAATTTCACCTGAGATCCAGACAGTCAAAGAATGCAACTGCAACAATACTTGACGCAGAGTTTAAAACATGTTCTCTTCTATCATCTTCAGTGGCTGGAAAAATTTGAAAAAAATTAAAAAACCATCTTACGTAATCTTTCCAACAGTAAATTGAGATTTCAGAGAAACAAATACAGCAAGTTGTTTTATTGTAAATTTTTAGCAATTAGTCTCTCTATTTCAAACAAATAAAGGGGGATACCAAAATTAAATGATTTTAATACCCCACTTGTAAGTCCAAAAGCCCAGGTATCTTCTCCACACAGAGCTCAATGAAGGAAAAAAGGGAAGTTTTGGTCCTGCTGCTATTGAGGGAAAATGTCTTTACAGATTTTGAAGGACTTTTCCTAGACAGAGTATTCCATGTGGAAAACAGGACTAACACACATATAGCCAATATCAGCATGGATTAGAAATAGGCTTCTACTTTTCACTGCAAAACAACTGAGCAACAGAACCTCTTGAAAAGAGGAAAGTATTATTCAGCCTTAAGCCTGAATACAGCCTACTGCACTCAACAGCTAGAAAAAGTTCCCAGTCTTGATGTTAGCTGCAACCAAATCCTTGGCAACATACAGAATTGCTGTTGTGCAAAACCAGAAATCAGTCTGACTTGTTGCCCAACTCCAACTTAAAGACTGTTTAACTTCATCGTTTCTCCAGTTTTTTGTACTTGGCTTCTGCAGAAGGAAAAAAAATAATATTTTAGTACTGGGAAGGTAAGAGCTTTGCATCTTGTAAGCTGCTATATATCTTAAAATTCAAGTTTATTTACTGTATAATTCAGGATCCTTTTCTACTAATGCATTTAGGCAAATATAATTGTACAGTAATTTTTTCTTAAGCACATGGTGCTTAAACCAGACAACTAATCATAATTTAAGACAATATGATTTGGGTGCCCAGGGGAACTTCATGAACTCTTCTATTTGCAGGATTAAATAGGGCTTTAAAATTTGGGTCAGTGCATATGGTAAAAGAGAAATGAAGACTCCCTAAACAGCTGTAGTTTAATAACACCTGTACTAGTCCACCATAATATAACTTGCTATATTAATCTTTTCCCAAAGCTTATCTCTTCACACACAATGTTTTCTGCTCAAAAGTAGCATAGGCAATTCAGCAGCTCGTATTTATTAAATAGGTTACTTTCTTTCTCTTTAAATCCCCCTGCAAGGCATTGTGCTGCTAGGTTGTAACAGTAGAGGACAACAGTTACCAAGCTTTTTGGAATATGCATCCAATTTATAAGCTGCCTGCTCCAGGGCTGCAACCTGTTCCTCAATTAGGTTGATTTGTTCCAGATATGGCTGAAGATCAGCATCTTAAAAAAGCAGGAAAATTATATCTGTCAGTTCTCAGTAATCCACTTCCAAGAAACAGTTCATGCTTGAAACACAAGAATTTCTCATTACATTCTTCAGACAGAACAATTTAAAAGCTTCTTCTTTTCCCTGCCCCAAAATTAAGTTGTGACACTGACAGCCGTATTCCACGAAAGCATGAATTATTTAAGAGCAATAGCTAGACTCTAACACAAGTCACAGCAGAATGTGAATCAAAAGAAGTGTTATTCCTATGAGATACAACATTTGGGGTAAACTAGGACATAAACTCAGAAATATTTTCTCTTACGCCAGCCTACATGGTCTATAGCTGTAAAGAAATATACAAGATTAGCATTGTATAGCAGCACATCTATTTCAGTGATTTTTCTTTCCTTCAGCACCTAATGGAACGTGAACCTTCTGACTCTTAAGATGCTTCATTTCCTAATCAAGTGCACCACTCATTATACCCCACCTTATTTGGTGTACTTACATTTTTGATTTAAATCCTTCAGATTTCTACTGATGTTTATAGCAATATCTTTCATTTCTAAGTACTTCAAGCTAGTCAGCTTATTCATGTTTTCCAAGAGTTTGTAGTCTTCACTGGTGGCTTAAAAAAGAATAAACTTTGTTTTAATTAAAGGCTCATGTGGTTTGAATCATGTGCAGACACTTCAAGAGGACAAGAGATTTCAAACCAAGAGAGAAATGTAGCAGAACAGTTTAGATAGCAATATGGGTATTGGCATAATGTATTTAACAGGAGATGACCTTTTGTGAGTTGCAAAAATCGACTGATGAATTCACTTGTCAATTTTTATGAGAAAAATTTGCTAATTCCTCACATTTCTACTCTTACTCTTGTCAGTTAAACACTTATGTTTACAAAACTGATAACACAAATCCAGACCGGTCATCTGTACCATATATCTTTCAAGTCTGTGCAAATCAGTAGTGCTATGGAGTCCTTTCAAGATTAGAGCCTATGGAAAGCACTAACTTGGTGAGCAGGTTTGCTTTGCTCCGGTTAATTTTGCACAGTAGTTTATTCTAAGGCACCAACATGCTGGAAAACACGTGCATGATCCTTGCTCCAGAAACAAAACAACTGCACATGCTCCACTCTCTGTTGCACTTCCCTTCTAGTCTTTATTAAGCTAGACTGCTTTTGTTTGTTCACTTTTTCATGAACAAACTTCTGCAAAACTAATTATTGTTTTAAGCTGCTGAATTATTTTGAAAAATATTTGTGCTATTCTGGGACTTCATTAAAGTAATATGTAGTAGCCTAGCAACATACCAGACTTAAACTGCCAGTCTTACTAGATGTGACCTAAATAAGTATAGTTTAGACAAACTATACAACAGATTTCTTTGAAAGGAAGTGAAAAGAAACAATTTGAAGAAAAGAAACTGATTTGCAAGTCAGTATTGCAGTGTCTTACCTGTCAGTTCACCTGTTAAATAAGTGGCCATTTTGCTGAACATGTCTTTACAGAGTTCATTGATATCTGCCTCTGCTGGCTCCTTTGCTTCCTCCGCAGTTTCAACAGCAGGATCTTCTGCTTGGGGTACAGACATTACAGGGTTAAGGCAAACCCATAGCAGGTACAGAAACACCGCAAAGAAGGTCCCATTTTTTTCTCCCTTTAAATTGCCTACAGCTACTTCGCACGTAACTTGTGCACTTTACGTTAAGGAGCAACAAACCCTAGCAATTTCCTTAAAACAGCACCAAAAATTATTTCAAAATAATACTCTAGGGAGCACCCAAGAGACTGGCACCCGCCCTGGCAAACACCAGCCCCTTCGTGGGAAGAACTGCGTGGCTCGGCGCACGGGCTGATGTTTATTCCCAATCACTGACTGGGCACAGAAGCACAGCCCCCCAGTCCGCTTCACAGGGGGCCACAGCAGGGCCCCACCTGCGGAAAGCGGCAATCGCCGCTCTTCGTCTCCAAACCGCCTCTACCACAGCCCAGCTCTGCCCTCTCCCGGAGCGAGTCCGGCCGCTCCTCCCCAGCCCCGCAGGCCGCTCTGTCCCCCCGCAATGTTTGCTGCTCNCGCGGCCGCCATGGGCACAGAGCCCCTCCCGCCGCCCCGCACCGCCTCCTCCGGCCCGGCCCCGCCCCGGGAGGGCAGGGGGGAACCCCGGGCGGACACGGGGGTGTCCTCGGCGGGCAGGGGGAGCGCTGGGCCCGCCTCC
>WBMV01001385.1:574548-594989 GCA_013396655.1 Campylorhamphus procurvoides | reverse complement strand
TGTGGAGCGGCTCCCGAGTTTATTTTCACCGGCTGTGAAAGGCCGTGAAGCAGCACGGAGAGGGCGTGGCACAAACGAGCAGACCCCGGTGCGGCTGCGCCGCCAGGGCGGTCATTTCCCGGTTCAGCAGCACTTCAAGCGCGGCGATCATTGCGGGAGCATCATCCTGGCACCGCACCCCGGCTGCGGGGGATGCTGCTGGCACGGCCCTCCCAGCCAAACCCTCCTCCTGGGTTTGAGGGTGGCTTCCTTTGGTGTTGCTGGTCCGCTTGCACCTGCGGGTTTTAATGCAGCTTAAAAGCATCTCTGGTGTTGCCGATGCTGTGGTGAGGACACGACTGCTGGCACGCTGCGGGCTGTCCTGGGGGGATCACGGTATGTGTCGCTGTAGTTTGCCACAGCAGTGTCTACGTGGGTTTTTTCAGTGCAGAGTGTAAGTGGCACTATATGTAGATATTGCAGCTAAGTATTAAGTCTGTTGTTAAAAAAACTCTGCCAGTGTAAAGTATACAAATCTTTATTAAAAAAATACAGAAAAAGGGAATTTTCTCTTTTTTTGCTGCTTGTTGCATGGGGAGAAAGCTGTTTGGCTTAATTTAGGGGGTCTTTTTACAGTACAACAGTATATATTTCTCACTCTTCTTAGGTGAAATGTGTTATACCACTGCTGTTTAGTTTTTATTGAAGCAAAAGTTGTTTCTGCAAGTAGCTTCCACTGAGAAGCCACCAGAAGCGTAACTATTCTTGCTTGGCAAGGAGCGTTTGCTCTGACTTCCAATTCAAATGCATCTCCAATGGGAATGATCTTTAGGTCTCCTCAGATGTGAGAGGCACTAGCAATGCATTAATGCCACCATCACCTTACACCTTTTGTGATGGAGAAGCTCACATGTTCAATGGAGTATTTCCCATATAGGCTGGCCACAGAATAATAATGCTTTACAATATATAGTTTGATATATACCCAAGGAATTAGGAGAGTTATATTCCCTTGGAAAAAAAATCACTTATGCAACGTACATTAATGCATTTCTTCTTAAAAACCACAATCATACAAACCTAAGGAGATCACACTCCAGAAACAGGAGGACAGGGTTCCCATCTGAAGTCCTGGGAAGTCAGTTGAAATATTCTGGCAGTCTCCAGTAGGCCCTAACAAGCTTTGCAGTTTTCAGAGCTGAGAAACTGCAGAGCAATGCAACCCAGGCTTCTATGTGAACTTTCTCATAAACCGGAGTTTTGCATAGGCAATGATAAGGAAGATAACAGTCATGCAGAAGAGAGCCACTATGTTTTCCCACATTGCCCAGCTGGTCGGTGCGATTCCTTGGCTGCACAGGTATGCTTCACCAGAACACCTGCAGAAAAGCATGGGGCACAACTTAGTGTAACTGTGTGCAAGTCTTCAGGTAATTACTTTTATTCCTGTTCCACAAAGATCCTTTTACTTTCAACTCTGCAAAACAGGTGACAGAGTAGCATATCATAGCCCATTACCAAAAAAAGGGACAAATCTAGATCTCTGGTTCTCACAATTTTTCAGTAGTAACCTCATAGTTGTTTATAGATAGCTGGCAATTTATGAGTAAACCTCATAATCACCTTAAAACATGGTAAGTACAGAAGCACTTGAAGTCCATAGCAGGAGTCTGGGGACCAGAAGTTCTGGGAACAGTACTCTAGCACTGTTACCTTCAAAACTCTCAATTTGACCGTGCTCTAGCATGTGTCCTGAAATACTTGTGCTGCTACAACTTAAGGTATCAATACTTGAGAGTATTTCAAATGGGGCAAAAGGGATAGATACCTTGGCCCTGTGCTGTATCTGCAGGGACGTTAATATTTACAAACAACCTCTGTGGGGGAGGCATGTTTCTGATCACAGGTCTAGTGTTTTCCAACACCTTGTAGCTTTCCATACATTGCATTTCCATTGTTAAGTGACCCTGAGTTTGTTTAAGAAAACTGGGAAGTCAGGGCTAGGTTATCAAATATAAAATTTAACTCATCTGCCTATTTTTATGAGTAAAGTTTCATCCCTACTTCACTCTTGGGTAATTGTGGAGTTTTACTATATAATCCTAAAATACATTATTTTGGGATATATTATTTAGACTGGCTTGTGAGTGGTTATTCTGTGCATAGTACAAAAGTTTGAAACAGCCAGGCTTCTCTTTAAGCAAGCCATCACAATTCAGGCCCAGAACCACCATGAGTTACTTACATTTCTTCAGAAATATTGGGGGGACAACTACCTGCATCCCCCACAAACACTGTAGCATTTGGACTCTTCTCACCACAGAAGTAGAGATCTCTGTACTCATTGACCTGAAGAGCCTAAGGAAAGATTTTTGCAGAGTTAGTGATTTAGGGTATTAAAACTGAAATACCTCAAAGGAACTTGATTATTAGAAGATGTGTATCATCCATTTTCACCTGGGTCAATCTACTGATCCAGGAAACCATGTGCCTGAATGAAGACACCCCAACACCAGCACACGGAACACCTGGCATAGTCAGGCAAGGCAAGTGGTGAAGAGTTCCCTTGCACTGGCATCCTGGACTCACTGCAATCTCAGGGGATAGTTCCACATTCAGTAACACTGATAAAATACCTCAGTGATACCCAAACAAGGACATCTCATAGATCTCCCAGCCTACACCAGTTCCAGCATTCATTTCACTCATTTTTACTCCAAGGTAGGAGGGTATTCCTCCCAAATAGTCCCACCTGTGGCCAAGGGGTGACCTGCTGTGTCAAGTTGCTCTGTTTCAAGCAGCTGCACCCTTAGATTTCTGGTACCCCAGCTCCTTATTATTCAGAAATGGCAGCAAGTTAAATTTTACTTCAGAGGAAGCCACACTGAAGACTGAGGCACTCAGGCATTATAGTAAATCCTTTAACCAGCTGGATAGTCATTGACTTCAGACTGGCCACCTAAACAGCAGTCTCTGAAGAGGTTGTACAATATTTGACTTTATTCTAAACCGTAGGGATCAACAGTTCAGGCTAAGAATTAGTGCCTCACTGCACAGCTCACCCTGCTGTTGTTCAAGCAGTACTATCTCTGTAACATGACCTGTTTGTTCAATCTTTGAGCCTTCCATCTGTCACACAGAGATTAACTTTTGCTTCCTTTTTTGAGTTGGCTGATTTGTTCTTTTTTTACCATGTTCATGCAAGGAAACAAACCAAATCTGACTTTTAAGAGAACTTCATTTATACTCAAAACCTCTCCAGCAGCAGCAGTGTAGCTACATTACTCACAGGAGACCGATGCTACTTTCTACTCACAGTGAGGCCATATCGTGGGATACTGAAGTATTTGAGCCAGTTCAGCCAGCCCATGACTGAAGGGAGGTTCACTAAGAGGCCTGAAAAGATCTGAAATAGAACAGAAGAGACTGATGAGTCACAAACTCTGTTTACTGCACAGTGCCATTCCTGCACAGATGCTGCAGTTGTGCAGCAGAGGTGCACTGGGGTGGATGGACCTGCTACTGCTGTCATGCCCACACCTACAGGCTTGAGGTTGGAGCCTTGCAGCACTCCCAGACAGCTGTGCCAACAGCACAGCCAAGAACTGTAGCTGAACTGCTTGCAAAGAGGTCAGAAAGATTCTCTGCATCCACGTGAGCTAAGAAGCACACACACTCACAGCTTCTTACTTAGGAGGACTGTGTCCTATGGTAGTGGTAGCCAGTGGCTAAAGAGGGATGACTGGGAGATGAGAGTGGAGAAACAAGATGCAAAAAAAATGGGGAGCCTTAAGGGCTGTTACTGTATTCAGTTTTCTCTTCTGGCCTACATCTTTTATCCATGCTCTCTCCTGTCTGGGACAATATTTGCTTTTATTTCTTAGCGCAACAGGACTTCATAGCAAAACATGACACTTCAGCCTCTTTCATCACAATGATCTTGTGCTTACTGCACTTTCAGGGCAGGCATGTGCCACTTCTTATATACTTTAACTTAACTGAATGTACATCAGCTGCCCTTCAGAGATTATGCACATTTCTTAGCCACAGAAAAAGAATTTAAACCAGTACACTATCACTTGGCTTATTGCAAAACCAGATTTAACTCCAAATCAAAGAACAAGGGATGCACTGTGGCTCAGAGTACATTACCAGGAATTACCTGACTAGGAATACCTAACGTGGTAGTTTCACCACCACTGCCTCTTTGAAAAAGAATTCACAGCCTTCATCTATGAGTAGCCAAAACTCTTTTCGCTTTCTCTCTTCCTCAAAAATTCTTGAGGAAGGGTACTGAACTAATTTCTGGAACCCAAGGGCAATACAGAGGGTTTGCTCCTGCTAATCCCACAGGGCAACAAAAATTAATGCAAAAAAATCAACAGATCTAAGGTTCATTTCAAGATTTTTTCCTTTTAAATGATCTAGTGGATCACTTAGATTTCTAATACTAGAATTGCAAGTTGGTTTTTTTTTAATCAATTTTTCTAAGGACAATTTAAAAACAAACCAAATGCTTTTTTGGGGCACGCTGTTAGGAAGCTCTGGTGATATCACACCTATTGAATTACACCTGAGCAATGATCTGACCCTTAGATTACAAGCTGGCAGAAGTACATCTTTGGCTATAATGACAATAAAATCACAGCCATGGGGCTGACATGTCACTGGACTATGAATTTTTAGCCTGCTCATGGCTGGCTCAACACAGTCTGCTCAGTTGGTCTCAGCTCTTTCCTCCTCTCCACCAAAGGAGCACACACCCCCTTATATACTTACAAGCATCAGGACAAAACAAATAGTGATGAGCAGATTGGCCACAGCTACCACATCCATCCCAGCACTGATAGCCAGAGACATGGCTGTGGCAGTGTAGGACACCAGTACCAGGGTCAGCATGAAGAAGAAGAACCGTCCTGCAACAGCTTGGTACCCTGTCACAAAACAGAAAGTTCAAAGTCCAGTAAATAAACACATTATGAACCCAAGAGAGGTACCTTGGACTCCTCTACAAGACAGGCAAAGCAGGAAGGCCAAGTTTGGAGTTGGGAGGAGCTGTGCATGTACCAAAGGCCCAAAGAGCATTACCAAAAGACGTTGTCAGGCAGGTTCCTGTATTAGATTGCTGGTGTTTCTGCCCCTGCCCCAGAGTCCTCTGAAGTTATGATGCCAAGCACTAAAATAAGCTGAAGGTTCAAGTAGTTTCATGTTATAGATATAGGAATTAAGCTCTGGCTAAGTCAGAAGTCAAATGTGTTGGAAGATGACAGGTTCAAGAAAGCATCAACTCTTTACCAATCATCCAGTAACTGATGCATGAGAATATGATGGCTGGAGCAGTTCTCATGGGCAGCAGATCTCCTATCATCAAGGCCAGGAAGTAGGCAGACACACGGTAATATCCACTGGTGTACTGATGGCTGTGAGGACAGGAAGGAGGGGATTTGTACAGGTTTAGAGGTTATCTAGAAGGCAGGCTCACTATGCGTGTTTCGTTTATCCTGATTCGGTTTCTGCTCTATCACTGCCTCCTTCTCTTTGTGAAAGTGCTCTGTGCTATCACTTCCCACTCTATAAACTAAGGGCTGATCTGTCTCACAGACTGCAGTCAAACTGACAGCTTTCCAAGGAAAGTGAGTGAAAGGCTGTGTGATTGCTGAGTAATATTGGAAAAAAGCTCCTAAATCTGCTTTCAAAGAGAAAGTTCCTTAACACAAGAGCACAGCAAGTATTAGACTGCTATTAAACTGGAGGAATACTTCACCCACTGATAACTCATTCACCTGTTTTCAGAGAAGAAGGAATGATACCCAAAAATGGGAAAATACCTTTAGGACATCAACTCATCTCCAGTTCACAGGACAATTAAATGTCATTATTGTTTCGCTGCTTAATGAAGCTCATAAAAAGATGCTTTGACTGGTGAGGTGCCTAAATCCTCATCAACACAGCTGGTAAGGTACACTGGCAAGCAGGGCAGACTGGCAAGGAATGGCAGCATGGGGGAGTTTCATTCCTGAGCAGCTGTTAGGGGCAATATTAAGCTGCTCTGAGCAACCTGTAGGTGGACATGTGCCTTACAGGCATGTATTTCCAATTTCCTCTTTATTGCATAGGATCTGTCTTTTGCCCTTCCATTGCATGACCCAGAGGCTTCTCCAAACTATATTTTCAACATATATGTATATATACATGTGTGTATATTACATATACGTGCAGTTACATACATATACACACATACAAACATATACATATATAATTATACATAATAATTAAAATTAATAACTATAGTTATGTATAGTTATTTATAATAAATACAGTAACAATGTAATGATCAAACACATCTCTCTAAATAGAGATAGGTTTGATTATTAGGGAGGTCTTGTAAGCCAGCAAGTAGCCCCCTTCATCTAAGCATCCCTTGCAAAGCTTTTCCAAGAACTCCTCCTTCATCTTTGCACAGTCCTGCCACTTTAGGACCACTGCAAGACAGGGTTTCAGCCCCGTGAGCAAGAGGGCAGGCAGGTTCACAGTCTTCAGGATTCACATGCAGACCTCAACACCAGCTGTTACCAAAAGTGGGCAGGAAAAGCACTTTTCAGAAAACTGTGACACAGCAAGCAACTAAAAGCATTTCCTTCTTCCAGCAGCTCTCAGCATTTCAGCTCCCTGCTCTATAGACTAATTTAGCATTACTATTACAATGATGTTGCAAGGGAGCAGTCCAGTCTTTGGTGGAAATAATTTTGCTTAAAGTGTAAGACACTCCCCCCACCTCATTCCAGGGTATGAGACAGTCCAAGTGCCTTACTACTTACACAAATAGTTTCTTGTCTCTGATGAACAGCTCAATTGCAGAGACACTGGAAAAACACTGGTTTGTGGTGACAAAAAACAAGGATCCAACCCTAGAAGGTAAAATGGAACAGTTGAAAAGTGAGGCAACAGCCTAGATCAAACACTGGCTGCCTCAGACATCATCATACTACTAAGTCAGTACTTTTTTGTTTCCATCCACAGAATGGAGATATTTGACTGTGCAATTGTAGGTCTCAGACGTGTCCTTTATCTTCCCTTTCACATCCCCTTTGTACATACATGTTATAGTTTCAAAATATTTCATGGAATTTTTTTTTGTCCTTTGCCAACACAGTGGTTTGGGAGTTGTGAGCCAGAACAAGACAGCTTGTCTAAGCCCAGCTCTCTCAATACCTGCTCTAACTGTCTAAAGCCTAAACAGAGGGATAGCTAATAGCTTTGCATTCCAACGTGATGGCTGGGGACAGGACTGGGCAGGTGTTCTTTTTTAGGGGGGAGGACTTTACTCTTTCCCTGGTTTGGGAGGTGGTCAGAGAGAGGTTTTCTGGTGCTCATTTTTTTGCCAGTGCATTACACTTTTGTTCCCTGTCTGCTGCTGCTTGCTGGGCTGGTGGCAGCAATAGGAGGGGGGTCCTGGCTCGCTCCCCTGACTCCATGTGCCCTGTGCAGTTTTCCTGAGAGGGTAGTCACCACTGCCTGGATTCGCTGTGGACTCATCGAGGGGCTGGTGCCATCTGCAGAGGAGTTGCTAACCACCCCTCTACAACACTTTTGGACAAAAGACGGTGAGAGAGTCCCTGCAGTGCCCACGGGAAAGGTTCCAGCCTGTCCCTGTGGCCACCATTCCCACGGGAGCTCTGGAATCTGCACCTCTTCTTGTGTTGGTGTCCCGGCAGAGCCTGACACTGTGTCATGCTGTCTGTGAATACAACTGCACTGAACGGACAGAGACAGGACTTGATTTGTTTGAAAGTTCTGGTTACAGTGTTGCTGTTTGTTCTGCTCTGGTTTTTTGGTTATACATATATATCTATTTGTAGTAAAGAACTGGTATCCTCTTTTCTACATTTTCTGATTAAAGTCTTTTAATTTCAAGGGTTCTGGTGATTTGAGGAGAGGGAGGCTCCCTTCCTAGTCCAGAAGGATTCCTCACTTTCCTTGACAGACACCTTGGTTTCTTTTTAAACTGAGACAACGTGTAAGCCTGACAGGTCCTTTTAGGAGCTCTGGCAATTCCATGCTGCATTGCACAGAGGCTTGTGAACCCAACACTCCTTTGTGTTCCAAGTGGATCCCAAGGCCTTTCTTTCCTGTGCCTCAAACCTGTCTGCTACACATAGAAAAATGAGCAAAGCTGCGGCTTTTCAACTCACCGATTCTGAATACCACTTCGGTCCAATTTTACACCAAAAAAGATAGCACCCACAACCAAGGCTAGGATTACAGTCACTGCAATCTAGATGTGAAAAGAAAGGAAAAAAGTTCTTCAGATAAGTAAAGGGGAACTAACATGATTATCAAGTCATATGCACGGTTTAAGATTCACACCTGCCTAAAGCCTTGCTGCTTTGAGGAAACGTATATCTATGACACATGCAATTAAAATCCTTATGACAATTTTTCAGATTTTAACCTCTTTACTATTCTACGTCCTCTGATCTTCTTTGGCTAGGAGAGGTTAGTAGAAGAACACACACAGAATAACCCAGTTTAAAATTTAAAGTGAGGCACAAAATTAACATCACTCTAGAAGCTACCCATACAAATGGAGCACTTCCTCCCCTCCCCAATCTTCAGTGCAGTAGTCCTTGTACTAAAGGAAAATGGAGATTTTTTTCCAAAGGCCACAGAGGTAGCTGAACATCTCACTCCACTTAGGTGGCACTGGCACAGGACTTTCCTGTTTTCCTACCTTCCTTTGGAAACAAAATTCTGTCCTACAAACTGCAGATTGTGGGACTGAGAGCAGAAGGAGTCCGAGACCTGTGGCAGTGGTTACCTACTTGTGCAACAGATGCCTGTGGGTTCCTGATGAGATTTTTCAGGGAACGTTTGGACACCCAGTACAGCTGGGTGAAGAAGCCATTTGCATAGGTAATCTCATGCTCCTGCTTGAATACTCTCTGTTTGCTTCCCCGTCCAAGCTCCACTTTCCTCAGTGCTTCCTTTGTGCTCTGATATAGGCTGGAGCTGAGATACTTCTGGTGCAGCACATCCACCACACTGTTGTTCACATTGTCTTCTGCCACTCCATTTTCACTGCTCACCTCTGAGTGAGAAAAACAAGGTATGGCTTGTGATTCCTCATGAGCCTGACCTTCAGACATGGCACATCAACATGCTCAGAAATTCTGGAGGCTGAATAAAAAAAAGCAGGAATGCCCAGAGAATTTGAACTGTTCAAGCCTTAGCTCTGAGCTTAAGAGGCTAGCTTGAGTGAGAGGCTTTTTCTACAGGTTTAATCGAACCTAACTAATCTGCCCATTCTTTGTGGCATAAAAATGGTCATGTTCTTAGAATGAGGCACCAGAAAACCTTTGTTTCACTGAACTTGCAGGAAGTCAACATTTGCTCTGATTTACTTCCCCATCCCCTATTACAAAAACAGTTCCCTTATAATCCTGCAGTCATAGATGTGCTACAGCATCTTCAAACAAATGTTTTCAAACATTTCACTCACTATATTATTAGAGAGTTTGCTCTCTAATCCAGTTCCAGTCTTTTTCACTTTCCTGTATACCCATCACTCCTTAGCATAGCTGCCCTGTCTCCTCTGCAGCAGTCTCTTATGTGACTGAAAACTTCTGTCTTCTATCAGCTGTCTCTTGAGACTAAGCAGTTCTCATTTGTCCAGTCTTTCCCACTGGGGTTATTTTAATTTCTGATATTTATCACTGCTCTCCTATATGACTGAAGGAAAAAAATCCCTTTTAAAAGTTTCTGAGCTCTTTAAAGAAGCCCAAAGCAAAGTATGTCTATTAGTAGAAAAAAAAAAAAGATAATGAAGTGCCCTTAGACTGGAGGAAACTCACAGAATAAAAGTTTGCCATCACCACTAACAACTTCCCTTCTGTATCAGCTAACAGTGGGTTTCTCCTTCACAATTACCTTTTCCAGTATCCACAGGTCTGTGATCTTCCTTGCTTGCTGCCACAGCAGTTGAATCACCATTTATTACATCAAGGAAGAAGTCAGCTGGATTGTTGAAGGGTTCACATTCATAGCCTTAAAAAAAACCAAAAACACAAAAACAACACATGCAACATGTGTATATTGCACAGAGCACAGCTTAGAAGGTGAGGTCTAACACTGTGCCACTTTTCCATAACTCTGTTACAAGAAAACTTCACTGCTTTTCATAAGCATTAGTTTACATTAGTAGAATGGACAGCATTTAGGAGATGGTGAATCTGGGGTGTCTAAAGAGAGCTTCAGTGTTGCTTATTCTTCACTGATTTCAGGTGAGGAGAAATAACTTGCTCCTACACAGCTCATTACGGAAAGCTCTTGCCTCCTTCCCAGTGCTGTTCAACCAATCTGAAAGACACATAGTTACTCAGTAGAGGTTCCTGGATGTCTGCTCTACAGCCTCACATAATTCTTTCAGAGGCTCAACTCTTGCTGGTGTTTCTTTTGTCACAAGGAAGAGGAAAGGCTGTCCAAGAGCTGCTTCATATATGGTTCTAGCTATGGGACAAGAAGGAAAGTAAAAAAAAAACCAAACCAAAGATACTTATTCAATAGCTTCCTGGAGAGAAAGGAAGTGAAGTGGGCTACTAAGAGGAGAAGTACGGTGACATGGTTAAAGCATCACCCTTACGGCCAGGGAAAGCTTACAATTTCATGTGTCCATGGCTGCATCTAGACTGGACTGAAAATTCACTCCACATTCTCTGTTCATTATAGTCAGAAACCCTCACTCTGCTTACGTGGAGAGAGAGCAGCCACTCAACAATGCAACTACTAACCCTTCTTAAGATACACCATAATTTTGTCCTTGATTGCCCACCTGCATTCAGTCTAGAGAATATTTTTGGATCAATCTGTACAGACTGCTGCCAATCTGCAGGCTGTGGTTCAAACCTACCAGATCTGCCACTGAGACCTGGCAGAACTACAAGCATCATTTTGTGTGTTGGACATCATGCTTCTACATGTCCAAATGGGTTGTCCTGACGCCAGACAAAAAAAGGGAAGGAGAGAGCCATGCTCTGTTGTCTGAAAATTTTTTATTTTATCATTCTGTTTTTTTGCTGTTTTAACATAACACTACTCAGACTCTTTGTGTACAGTCTCTAGCATCCTAGTGATAAAATGGCACAGGACACACATGTTTGAGTAAAAATCTACACAGATTTAACTCACTAGCCAGTTGCCTTTGCTCTTGGCGTGGAAGACTTACCAATAGAACTAAAGTATTCCAGGGCCTGCTTTGCAGGACCATGGTACAGGACCTTTCCTGAAGCCAGTAATGTCAGACTGTCAAACAGCTTGAATATGGAATAGCGGGGCTGATGGATGGAAAAGATGATGGTTCGCCCTCTTCTTGAGAGCCTGAAATAGAAACAAAACATCTCTCAAATACATCACATTTTGAATTTCAGAAAGGCCATCTTGACCCAAGCAAAAAACAAGTATCCAAATCCAAGAAAAATACTTGTCAACTTCTCCGGGAAGCCAGAAAAACTGTAGTTCCCCCTTCTCTGTTACTGTGTCAGATGCTGCCTTCAAGACTTTCAGGACAGCACCCATCATTAAAAATGACTGCCATTGCAGTCCATGTAGACAAAGTATGATGTCAGTAGCTAGCAAAGCCTGAGGCTACAACTGTGTATAAATCCTCCGCACATGTTTTCTGTATCAGATGTCAATTTGACTAACTGGGATGGCCCTACTGCGCTCAATGGCAGTCCCAGGCTTTATAGACCAGACTGTGGAAGTCTGGCCAGCTGAGACTTCTCTTAGCTTTTCTGTTGAAGATTTACTGTAAAGAAAACTCAAAACTAGTTTTACTTCAGGTTTCTCAGACACTCTTTCAAGTGCTTTAGCACTGATGCCCAACAAGTACTCTTAATAATAAAGACCTATATCCACAAACAGCAGAGCAAAATGTCCCCTGCAGCAAAGCCAGACAACATGCAACAAAACCAGGAGGAGGATTAGGAAGTCATTGTCATTAAATAAATAAGCCTTTTTAGTCCTCCTTGTACATAACTTTGTTCTGTCAGAAGACAGTTTATCTCCAAAACTTAAGAGAATAAGGTAAACACTGAGAGTAAATCTGCAGGTAAGTCTTACCTGAGTTCAAAGCTGTTGCCAGAGGAGGGGAAGAGACCTTGTAATAGACTCAGATGGAAAGCCAAGAAATTCTGGTTACAAGGCCTGACCTCCCAGACCACCCCTCTCTGCAGCAAAGGGAAGCTGTGCAAGCTACATCTGCTTTTTGGGCAACAATCCAATGCTTGCTGTTGAAAGACTCCCATAAACTTAAAAAGGCTTTGGACAAGACCCAAACAAATAATTTAGTACCACTTCTGAGTCTATTTGTCTAGATTTTTGCTTTTAAAGAGTGCTAGAGATAGTCATAAGAACATTCAGGGTTTTACTAATGAGTTGACAACAAAATTGCAACAGAGCCCTGAAGAACTGACTCTTACTTCTTCAAAAGGATGAGGACAGCATTTGCTGTGCTGGCATCAAGGCCAGTTGTAGGTTCATCCAGAAAAAGGACTGGTGGCTCTGTGATGAGCTCCATCCCAATGTTGGTTCTCTTCCGTTCCCCTCCAGACACTCCTCGGATCAATTCAGTTCCCACCTACAAGCAAAAGAAATCAAATATTTGCAACAAGACCTAGTCAGTGCATACTCTGGAGTTCAGGGCTCTCCACACCCAGCAGTCCTTTCAATTTCAGAATCACATTAACGAATTCTAGGATCAGCACCAGATGATGGATTTGATTCAGTGTGAGGGACTGTATAGCAGTAAGCTAAGCCTGATTTTCAGAGGTACCAGGTGCCTTATGACTTCAGGGGACAAGGATGACACTGATAAGGAAAAGACAGACTGAGACCACAGCAGTCAGAGGAGGCATTAGTGTTCAGGGATGCCTTTTGTTGGTAGCTTGCCTGCTATTAAAACATGAGTGGGGTAAGTAAAAGTTAAATAAGAGTAAAAATGCTGCTGAGAGGAACAAGCTCTCCACAGAACTTTGCTCTCACAGACCAGTTTTCTATCCCTCACAGCTTTCAGCACTGTGAAAACAATTTCCCTGTCTCATCCCACAAAGCCAGGAAGTGATTCAGCAGCTTTCCAAGTTGCAATGACTAAGCAACTTTTTACCCTCTGAATTTATACAACATGCTGGACATGATCCAAAATCTTTCCTTTTTCGTAGCAAATACACAGACCTCTTTCCAAGCTCCCTCCTGAGCTGGAGACTGATTTCTTGCATGCAATATGGTTCAATCAGGTTCCTGTTCAGCGTCATGTAGCTGCACTACATACACCATACTGCCCAGAGACAAGCAGTTCAGTATCCAGAGGTAGTATGATTTCTGATAAAGGTATTCTCACCACTCACCTTAGCATCAGCCACTTTGCTTAATCCCAGCTCACTGATTATCTGGGTGACTCGCTCTTCCTTCTCTTTAATGCTGATAGAGCTGGGGAGTCGCAGGGCAGCAGAGAATTGCAGGTTCTCCCTCACTGTCATTGTGCCCATGACAACATCATCCTAAAAACAATAAAAATGGACAGTTGGAAAGATTCCACAGCTGCTTGAGTGGGGACCAGTATCCCTGTAGTGGCAGTTGCTGGATAAGCTGTTAGAGGACCACATTGGAAACTGGACTGAGGGACAACTCTGTCTTCAAAAGTTGCATGAAATTCAAGGTCACTCAGTAGCAGTCAAGGGGAGAATGCAGCTCTGCAGGCCTCCCAGCTTACATCAAGGACCACCTCAGCCTGCTTTCAGGCTTAGGAGTTCAAGTGCAGACAGTGGCACTTTGTACAGCACTTATATTTTTCTTACTAGCCAAAGCAAGGCAGAGCAGGTAGCTGATTTTGTAAAGAATTAAATTTCTGTCAGTCCAGCTGAAGCCAAAGGCAAGTGCTCAGTGCTCAAGGTAGAGACACTCAGGAAGTCACCCAGGTCTGCTCTGTTGCCAGTTACAAGTTGTATCTTGTTGTGGTCCAGAGCATCAGCCAAGTTAGGCTGCCAACAAGGAGCTTTCCTCAGGTCCTTGATGGCAGCAGCTTCTCAGAGAATATTTTACCAAAATGCTCCTAATATTTTTCATGTCTCAACTATCTATAACTCTTAGACACAATACTTTATTTCAAGGGCTACTGCTTTAGAAAAACTTCAACAGTCATGTGCACTTTGAGTGAGAATTATACCTATCCGGTTGACAGATATCTGAGCAGCCTCCACCAACCCACAACAACCATGAGCCAAATGGAGTTGTCAGCAGGTCCATCCAGAGCTCCATGCCTCTCCATTATCCCTATTTTGATATTTGTGCCAATTCTGCATCCTAGCATATAATGAGAAAAGGGCTGCAACATTCGGCAGCTGTTGAGAAACGTGTTTTAAATCAGGCACCTTTCAAATCGAGTGCCCTTTGGAACACACATCTCCTAAGCTTCAGGGCAGCAGATTCTTGCCGACTTTGGGACTCTTCTCACATCAGATGCAGTTCATCAGTAGCACAAATGATGTGTTGCCCAACTATGTTTTGCACCAGACTTAACAGAAGATAGAATGCACTGCTTTGCTGCCAAAGATGGTTAGGCATTTCCTACCATCCCTTCCCACATCCCCCCTGTCTCTGACCCTAGCCTTCCACTCTCCACCCTCAGAGCCACCAATCCAACTGTTGGGTCACCACACTGGAAATTGTGAATTTAAGCTACCTTAATACCAAACATAACAAACCATGGTATGACACCTTCATTCTTGATGCATGACCACCAGCAGTCTTACAGGCGTAACACATGACTTACCATGTCTATATGCTTATCTACTTAAAACTGATCTTATCATTATGTATGTATTTAGGATTTAAGTATTGTTTGTAGTTTTTGGGCCATCTTTGTTGATCTAGGGAGAACTGCACAGGGTGGGAGAGGAGAGACATTTAATGTCTCATCAATTTTAAGGTTATGTTTGGTTGCTTTGGACATTTGAGAGACAAATGTCTCAAACTGGGACCGCTTGCATGAAACTTCCTGGCCATTCACAAGGATTTGGGGATCCTTCACCTGCAGCATCAAGATTCAGCACTAGTCTCATCACATGCATCCTCCCAGACCACTAGCTTGCAGCTTTCAGCTGCCTGTTTCACATCTACCTTCAGTCAGAACCCTGGATGGTTTCCAGATTTGGCTGCTCATATAACTGCCAAGAATCCCCTTCTCCCCAGGTCCCCTAGGGCTTTGAGGGTCTATTATTGGTTCAGGCCTCCACCCACTTCCTCAGATTCAGATGGCTTTTCCTGTCCCTGTGTGGAATGAAGCTCTGCCACAGCCAGCCAGAATCAGAGGAAGAACAGCAGGGATCTACTTATTTCCTAGAATTATTTTCTGATAGTTTGAAGGTACTTCTGCCAGCTATAACTGCTTCTGAGTTTAACAACAAGAGGTTTTGGGTGTCACAGTTTTTTTCCTCACCTTTTTATTTAAATCTTTGCTAGTACTTCAAGGCAGAGCACAAAGAACAACCCACAGTGGCCCAGTTTGGGCACCCATGTGACTTTGGGAGGACAAACACCTTCATGCTTGACTTGTTTGGAATTACAGTTTGATATTCTTGCCTTCCATATCCCAGAAAAATAATAAATACTGTAACATCTCAGTTACCAAATGAGACTCTGCAGGGATCGTTGAAAATTACCTAACCTAGTAGTTCATGCTTAGTTCATTTTATCTGGTCTTCCATTCCAAGAGCTCACACCCCTCAGTGAATAGTTACTCACCTGCACAACATACCCCGAGATACACTTGAAATTTGGAGGTTGTGGGATGCCATCTATAAGCACTTCTCCAGACAGGCCTGCTGGGTCCTTTCTGGCAGCCAGCACATCTAGGAGACTTCAGACAAACACTGGGCATTAGGTTTTGCAATAACAGCTGCTTTTACCTTTGGATAAGTACCACCAGCCAGGACTGCAGTTACAGTCTGCTCACAGCATGCAACAAACCAAAGGACACACAAAGGGGCTTCCCCTACTCTGGGAGCTTTAGCTCTTTGTACAGAAAGCCTGGGATACATACAGGATTTTCCAGCACACAGTGTGCCCCAGCAGTATGGCAGTATATAGACACAATTCACAACAGTGAACCCCCTACAGACATAAACTCGATATGTATATTTACAGCTAACCTCAAAGACAAAAGCACCCTGCCGAGTCGCTGGAGGCTGCCCTCCAGCCAGGGGAGCACAGAACCAACTCCTTTGATCTCAAGGAAATTAATCCAAATTGGTATAAACAAGACTGGAGTTAAGATTAATTCTAGAAAGTAATTTTTTTAACATATAACTGGATTCTCCTTACTGCCAGCGCAGAGGCCAGCCTGCCTGTTAGCTAAGTAAACTGCCCTGATGAACTACTGCTCTTGAAAGCATCCTGATTAACCAGCAGTCTTCTTGGAAAGGCAGGTCAAGGGTCACCACAAAGACACACCTGTGTGAACCCTGGCCATATCTGCCAGGGTCTGACATTCTCAAAGGCATAGGTTGACAAAAAGCTCTCCTACCATGGTTATATGGGAAAGAAAACAGCATTAGTACCATTAGATGGAGATAGTCTGCATGATATTTCTCTGTACTTTCATGCAAAAAACCTGAAGCACATGTGCTTTGCCCCGCCCAGCAGGCCACAGCCCAGTTGGGGTAAGGATCCAGAGTATCCTATAGACTGTATTACAACGTATTCCTGCCAGTTGTGAGAGAGGTGTCTGGCCTAGCAGCTTCAAGGAAGTTCTGCTGCAGTGAGTTCACAGGGAATGACATCTCTCATGCCCCTGAGTTTTTACCCCATCCCACTACCAGTCAGGACAGTGCCTACATCTGAGCTCAAGTTACCCCAGTTTCACCTGGTCTCTTAACTCAGGTCACCACCAAAGGTGACAGTGGGAATATGGATGACCAATTGGAGCATATGAGGGGTGTGACACTGCTGCAGGGCAAGAACTCCAGAAGCTGACAGAGGGGCAGGAGGTCAAACTGCATCACCAGATTTCTCACAGGCACGCAGAGACCTGAGCCTCCAGACACCTAACCCTCAGAATCCCAAATACCCTTTGAACAGCTGACTGTCCATTTAAAGGAGCAGAAGAAGGTACTCACGAAGATTTTCCACTCCCTGTTGGGCCCAGGATAGCATTCAAGCCTGGCTTCATAATGCCACTGGAAGAAGGAAAGAGTTACTTACAAATGAAGGACTGTCCATATGCAGCTTTCAGTAGAGGTGTGTACAAAATGCCATCAGAAGGAAAACTCAGAGATTATTAAAAACTTCTCCCTGAATCTGAAACTAATATGGATTTTTCCTTTTTGCCGCTCACTGCCAGTCAGATCAGAATCAGAGCTGGATATAAAAAGCAATCTACAAAGACCAGAAATTAAGTGTCTTCCCTGCTGAGCTAAGTCTTGAGCTCTCTGTTGTTCACTTCCTCTGATTGCGGCTCAAACCACAGTGAGGGGAACCCTCAGATCTTCTGGCAGAACAGTTCACACAAGTTTGGTCCTAATTTGTTCAGATCAGTAACTGAAACTGTTCCAGCTATATCCCAGCTATTTTGCCTAAAAGCAAATCAGAAAGTGCTCATTTGAGCTGCTGACTGGCAAGAGGGTAGCCATTTCTGTACCAGCTGGATCTGGAAGGTGACATAAGGTCACTGATTCACAGCAGCAGATTAATTCCTACCCTCTAGTATTTCATTTAAGCAAGGACTTACTAAACATTATGAAGGATCTTCTTTTCCACAGTTTTCCGTTTACAAAGGAATCCACTGGACTGCTTAATGGAGTACTGGATGTTATGGAAACTCACAACAGAGCCCCGAGGAGATCGGAGGGACTCTTGTGTTGGAAGAGAACGTTGGAAATTGCCTGCTCCTTCCTCTTCTCCAACAGAAATAATGCTGTGATCAAACGTGTCTGCCATCATGTCCTTGTTACACAGGTCAAGCTCCACTGCATGGACATGTTTGAGGTCACTGTTGTTTTTAGTAGTTTCCATCTGTTGAGACAAAGAACACAGAAACAAGTAGGGAAGGAGATATGAGCAAAGATTTCTCCAGAAAGTGTCTTGAAAAAGCAAGTTCATGCACACCATAACAATCCTTACATGTGCCAAGTTTCCAAAAGGATGGACATCCGCACTGGAAGACATCCAGTCTCCAAAGCATGGAAACCCACAGATTTAGAACTAACCTTTAAGAACAAGACATGTATGTTCTTGAAGTAAGTGGTGCTCGCTGAAAGAGCATCTAATGAACAAAAAACCCAGGACCATTTGTGATGGTCACTGTCTTTTGCAACACAGCAGGGACTACAAATGGAAGATGATACCACTTATGCTAGAGACTCGAGTTCCTCTTCTTCAGTCAAAACATGCTTACCTTCCCACAAAGCCAGAAGAGCAAAACCTATTAATGAATCTGAATGAAGAACCACAGAAGAAAAATGCTTGTGCTTATGAAAATGAAGAACAGTCACATGCACCTTCTTTCCTGGCACAAGTTTGTTTCACAGACACCAATGTGATTAAAATAACAATTACACATGCTGCTTATCATGTTGCAGTCACACTATCAAGATACTTTACAACTACAAATAGGAAGAGAAATTTGAATTTTTCTGCAGGTACCATTTATGGTGAAGAACACAAGGAATTACCTCTCCCACAAGGAAATATCTGGGATATGCCACAGTAAGGAAAAATATGATACAAACTGGTACATTATGGAAAACTAAATATGGTATGGGCTTATTATCACAAAGCTATAAAGCATTCTGGTTCAAGCAGATAAGCTGCCTCAGTAGCTTGGGATGGGAGAACCTGAACACGAGAACATGTGAACAGCAAAGGAAAGAACTGTTCTCCCTGTCCACACATCAGAGCCTACAAAGCAGGAAATACACCAATGTGGATATAACTATTAGTATTGATTCACTTACTAGGCACAGCAGCAGAGCTGTTTTGTCAAGGGGCTGCCTCCCTTGCTGAAACTGATGGACACCATGTCTGGATTACTCCACTCATTTTGAAAGAAGAAAAAGTTTAAAGTTCTTGTCTTGACATTACATGTCAGGAGTTTGAAAACCCCACACTTCTCAAGTCCTGCAGCTGGGCATAACTTGTATGCTGCCTTTTAGCCAGGAGCCCTTGCAGATATAAATATTCCAGAAAACGACAGCAAGAAAGAGAGGAAATACTACATGCCCCTTCCAGAAACTGAACATGACAGGTTAGACTTCACTTCTAGCTGCTGGCATGGCAGTGTTTGCTGGAGAGCTAAAAATTTACTGTGATGCTGGGGAAAGCTGAGGTGCTCACAAGGTTGAAAGACCGAGGAGACAGATCTGTCCACAAACACATCCATTGCTAATTCCTTGAATTCTGTGGGAAGATAGATGTATTCTACCAATTACCCCTTTTCCACCATCTCCACTTCTTGCCTCCCAGGACTGAGAGGTTTATAACCAGCATGACCACCACAGAAGTAGCAGACTTTGTAGGGAGAGAGATGGTCATCCTTTTAAGAAACTGGAGCTATGAAAGTCGTATTTAAAGAAATGGGAAATGTCCTTTCGTCTCTGCCTCTTGTTGAACTCTGAAAGTTCAACACATTGCAGTAGTTTTTTCCTGTATAAGTAAAATAAAAGTGGTGAGGAAAAGGAAGGGTTGTTTAGCTTGGACACAATCCTGAACTCTTAAGGCTGGTCACCCCTGGGAAAGCCTTGCTTATGGGAAACAAGATAGGATATGCTGGTTACATCAGCAAGAGATGGCTTATATACTTGAAAGGTTGCACAACAGATCAGGAGAAAGAAAAAAAACCGTCAGGATGACAGTGACACCAGGGCCAGAGACCTCGTCAGACTTTTGAACATTTGTCTTGTATCTGTCCCGGATCGCTTCTGCAGCTTAGTTCACCGTACGTCCTTTTATGTAGTTTTTTTGCAAAGCTACTGACTCCGGCTGGGAAGCCAAACCCCAGCTGCGGGTGCGTGCAGGGATGGCAGGCAGGAGGCTGGGCACGGCTCGGCAGAGCCTGCAGGTAGGCTCGGCCCACACCGCACCGCACCCCTGCCCTGCCCAGCCGAGCGGCACCCGCGAAAGGGCCCACCCTGCGCCCCCCGCATCCCTGCCCTGCCCTGCCTGCCTGCCCCGTTACCTCGCGGTGGCTGCGGCGCTGCTGCCCTGGCGGCGTTCGATCCGCGGGTGCGAGCGGCGCCTTACACACAGCCCGGCGGGCAGTGCCGGCCCCTCACGCACACCCCGCTGCCCGCTGCCCGTGCCCCGGCGCGGTGCCGGTGCCGGGGCCGATACCGATACCGATACCGGCAGGGCCGCCCCCCAACCCAACCCAGCCCACCCTGCGCGGTCCGCCCGCGCTGTCAGCCCGCCCTCCC
>WBMV01001385.1:481608-574475 GCA_013396655.1 Campylorhamphus procurvoides | reverse complement strand
AGCCCCGCCGGCCCCTCCGCAGCCCCCCCGGGCCCTCTTCAGCCCGGCCGGCCCCCCGGCAGCCCCGCCGCGGGCAGGGGGCCGCAGGGCCCTGCGCACACAGCGGGCACCGCCGAGCAGCGGGAGGAACCACCCGCTGTCCGTCCCTCCCGCTTTCTGGAAAGGTCATGGCACCCAGGGCGTGTGTCCAGTCCAGCCGGGGCAGCTGGGGCCAGGGTGGCAGTGCCACTCTGAGCTCCCCCCCTCGGAGGCACCGTGCTCCCCGGGGGACGCTTCCCCACCAGGCTGCTGCTCCGTGCTGCCATGTGTTCCCAGGCAGGAGAGCATCTGAAAGCAGGAATATCCTATTTCCTTTGGTTTGTGGTCAAGGTTTCTCCTTGTCTTACCATTCCCAAGCACTATTGTCTTTATAAATCAGCTCTATCTTCACAAGCTCCTTAACGTTGTGAATGCAGGAAAAGCCCACTTTTATGGTTTATAAATATGATCTATAGCAGAGCTGTCAAGTCACCATATTAATTGCCTCCGGTTTGACTACCCTCTGCAGTTCTGTACAGCATTGCTTTTTTCCAACACCTTGTTAAATCAATTTAAAGCTCAGGTCAGCTGAAACATACCACTAGCTACCCAATCAACAGCAATAATAAAAACTCCAAAGGCTTACCTCTCCTCGTTGTGACAGATGCCTCCCTCCAGGCATGTCGATGTACTCAACGATGTTGATGCACTAGACAGAAGACACCCACATCCTATGAAATTGCAGTGGTCTACAGGGCTGATGGGAGTCAGCAGGTGGGTTTATGGGGGTTTTGAAATAGCCTTAGAGATTGGTCAGAAGAGCTGGTTTTGCCATAGGTACACTTAAGGATCAGGTTTGCTGAATGTTATCTTCAGTCACTCTGTAGGTCAGAAGTGGACTTGAGTTCATGTTTCCTCTGTGATTTAACTTCTTCTTTTGAGGAAAATCTGCCTACACGGAAGACTTTTGTCCTAGTGTTTCACCAAGCATGCACATCTCTGTCTTCAAACCTATTTCAACCCTAAATACTCACTACCCCTCAACAAGCTGCAGAGACGATCTTATCTTGTCATGTGCCTGGGACAGTGAGAAAAAAAGAGCCTGAGTGCTTGGGAACAAAAGGGAGCATTTTCTGAGTCATGAACTTGCTGCTCCACATAGTGCCTGCACAGTGATGCAGGAGAACAACCTGCTGAAGGAGCACAATTAAAAAGTTCGGGTTACTCTTGAGAGTTGCACAGCTGCTCCTCCGAGGTGGTAGATGCCTTCATGCTGATAGTTTTGGGAAACAGTACTGCGCCTCCCACACTTCACGGAATGGAAAATCCACTTCTCTGCCCCCTGTGTCTAAGCTCATCCAGATGGCAAAGAAATAGGCAGAGACCCCATATATGGAGAGGAACCAAATCGGCCAAATACAGCATCTGACTGGAGGCCCTGGCTTTTCTCTAGACCGTTTTTCAAGCAGCAGTCTTCTAGGCTTCTTCAAAGGCCTTATGATCGTCAGCCTATTTCATCTCCCACCTCAATTGCAAGTGTTTTTCAACGATATCATTTTACTAATCCGGTTGATCTAGCTCATACAGTTTCTGAGGTAGATTTCTGCCAAAACAGGGACAGAAAGCCGTGGGCGGGGCTGCGGTTAAAGACAAATACTCCCAACAAGCCTGATGAGAGCCTGATGTTATGCCTTGTGCGTTTCAGTCAACCAGTGCTCTGCAGACTGGTGGGTGCCAGCACTACTTCGTGCTGCTCATCCACAGAAAGGGGCATTTGCCTTGTAAACTGTGAGCCTTTATCAAGCTACAAAGTCCTGTTGCTTTTACTGAGCGACATTAAACAAATAATACAACAGGCTTCGCTTTGATATATTGTGATAGCAAGGAAAGAACAACCTGGATCATGTTCTCGTGAAGGTTTTAGCACAGGTTTGAGGTCTTTGCTCTTGCTCCTTAGCCCCTGCTGCCTAGAGTCTCTAATCTGACTGCCACTACAGGGTTGCAGAGCAGGAGGGATCGTGATGCTGTCCTGGGCATGGGGGAAGGGACCTAGCACGAGGAAAGTGAGGCTTTGAGGAGTCCTGCTGAAAAGCATTATTCTTATTTGCAGGTTATTTGAACCTTGCTCCTTCCCTACAGGTTCTGGTCACACTATACATGTCCTGCATGTGCCCCAGCACACAGAGTGGACAAGAAGTTACTGAGGATTATGAGTTCCACTCTCTGCTGAAGGCCCTGGTCTCTTCTTCCTTTCTTTCTGCAGCCTGAGCCACAGCATTCCCGAAAACATCTGTTTGAAAGTAGTGCTAGGGGTTCCTTCTAGTCCAGAATTTCACATGGGCTAAGACTTGCCACCACTTGATGAAGTCAGGCACAGCCTGCGGAATCATCAGACGGAAAATTTTCAGATCCACTTTCTTTAGGATGCTGCTCTCATTGCCCTGAGGACCAGGGTGTTTTTTAATCCTGTCAAATGCTGAATTTTGTAAAGCTTGTGAAGTATTTCAGGGACTTGAACTATCAAGAGTGCATGAGAAATGTCCAGGAGAAACTGCATGCTGATTATGCTATTGCCCTCTCTACTGAATGCATCAATAAGCACAAAAGCAGCTCTGAGACAATGCAGAAGATGGCAATATCAGGCATGATGCTGAGTGATACTTCCTAACTCTTCTTTTACAAAAGCTCCCATAAACCATTCCGAAAGACACACCCTGTAGAGATGTGTACACGTGGTTAATCTGCTGCATCTACAAATTCACCACCCTAGGCGCAAAAAACATCTCATAGTGCTTTTTTCACCCTGATTGCTCATCATGTCAAAGCTAGTGCTGACTGGCCTCCCTTACTTGGTTAAAGTGCTGCTTGCTTTGGGGAAGTTGGCTTTTGCAAGACTTGCAGATTATGTAGAAGAAGTTTGACTCTGTCAAGTTATGTTAATCATTTAGTCCATTATCTGAATTCAGAGTAGCACTAAATCCATAATTGGTTAAAGATAAGAAAGGATTCAGGCAAATCTAAGAGAAAAGAAAATCAATATTTAACTTGTACGCTACACTGAGATATCATGGGCTTGATTCTGACAAATCATGAGTAGCTGAACTATAGGATCAACAGAACTACACACAGGTATTATCTGAGCAAAGCAAGGAATTAGGCAAGGATATAATATCTATACTCTAAAGTGTCTTAGCACATCTAAACTACCAAGGCAGTTCTTCTGGACTTAAAAGCTGGCATCAAAAATATGCTCAAATATTAACCCATCTGACTCACTGCTATTAGTAATATTACTGAGAACCTATGTCTACCCTAAGAAGTACAATAAAAATACAGAGATGCTCCTTTCTATCACCGTCTAGGTAGATGAGAGGGGGATAACACATCCAGGAGGAGCAGAAATGGCAAGGTCAGATTAGAAAGCTGGGAATAGAGACCTAGACCAGGGATACATCATAGCTATGCTGTATAGTACCTTTCCAGGGAAGTATGCTTTGGGACCCTGCTAAGGAGAAAGGAAGCATGTCCTCTCTAATAAAGCAGACCTGGAGAGAAACCAGTTGCAATTGCTCCATGTTCTCACACCTTTAGGACAAAGTCTGGGACTTCAGACCAAGAAGTGCACCAAGCAAACCTGGAGCAGCAACACAAGATTCTCCGTACAAGATTCTCCTGCACTCAGCCCAAGCTCCTGGGACAGGACTTCCTCAAGTACAGTTCATATTGCTATTTGCAACTCAGGAATGGGCACTCCATCCTTTTGCTCCCCTTTTGAGGGCCTCAGTCCATGCAGGAGGTTAACAGGATTAAAGTGTGTTTTATCAGTCCCAGCTCAGCTCTCTCTACAGAAGTCATCTCCCTCCCTAAACATGAATGTTGACATACACAACATTACGTAGGTATTTCACCTCCTTCCTCAGGAACAAAGTCCAGGCTGCCCCACTAGCCATTCCTAAAAACTGTTTTAACTTTTATCCACTCTCGAGGCCTGAGCATCTGCCACTAGGATTTGTTGTGGCAGCCCTTAACAGATTCAGATTTTTTTGTGGTAGGTGCTATACACCCAGAGTTGCAGAGTATCCTTCCCCAAAGGTACCCTGCACAACAGCAGAATGAGACAGCATTAGGGCCAACAGCTTGTATTCTGAAGAAGGCGAGATAAGAAACTTGCTCTGTCTCATCCATAACTTCCCCTTTTTTATGCCTTCCTAGATGCCCAGCAGTGCTATGACCTTAACAGAGGCCTAGTGAACCACAACCTTCCAACACAGGACTTCACATTAGGTTAAAGAAAAGGTGCAAAGGCTCAGAAATCTCAGCTGTTCCCTACTCTGGTGCAAACTGCAGGAAAATCACATTCATTAATAGTGAAACTGAGGAAGGAAAGCAGGGAATCACCAAGTAGCAAATGCTATCAAAGAGAATCCAAAACAGTAAGCCAGACCAAATATTTGGATTTTTGTCTTAAAGGTGAAGGCAGTAACACAGGTGTATAGGAGAACAAAAAGAAGAAAGCACTTGGTTGCACAGCTCACCCACCAATGCCACAAAAAGAAGCACAACACTCCCGAAAAACTTAAGTCAGAGCTCTTGTACTCACCCTCCACGTGGCCTCACTAGTTATGTTCCACTAAGTCCGAAGTGCATCTCAATATTTAGCTATCTCTTTGAGTAAAGCCACTGCCTGGTGTTTGTCTTGGCCAGGGCATCTCAATTTTTTGACAGTGTTGCTCTGCTCCTCTCCAGTCCTAATTTTTCTCTCCTAGCTTGGAAACTGCTATGTAAGTGGAGATGACTAGTGCATGCAAAAGGGGCAGAGGGGGCCCAGAGATATCCAGGAGCCACTGAAGGGCAGCTAGATGTCCTAGGGCTGGAGGCAATTGTCAGTAATCAGGAAAGGCAGGAGGAGTAGAGAATCACAGTAGGAAACCTAAGATAGGTCTGAGTGGAGAGTAAATGAGAGTCTGGGTGTGGAACACCAGGAGTGGCAAGCGTTGATGACACTGACTTTAGCTGCTCACCAGGATAGCAGCGTGTCTAGGGGTAGCTCCTCCAGGCACTCAGACTGGGAGAGAATGGACAATGAGTAAATCTAAATGACTCATAGAGGAAGCACGGGATAAGAAGATGAACACTTTCATCTTCTAAAGGGTATGAAAAGGCACATGCAGAAGAAATCCCTGGACACCAGGTTAAGAACGTGGGAGACATGAGGATGCTGCTGCTGGTGTTCCTTGTTCTGTGTCAAGGACCCCAACCACAGCACCCAGACATAGGCCCTAGTGCCCAAATCCTGAACTGTCCAACTGAACATCTCTCCCTGCTCATGAGTATTCAGTAAGAGAACTGAAGTGAGTGCAACCTGTTCTGTTTAAAAATAAGATCACCACTGAACTTTGCTGCATTTTGTTTCTCCGCTCCCAGTGTCTCCATTTTCCACTTCTGCACCCATCTCCATCCATTTCATCCTTCTGTCCCATTCTACTGTAAGCACCTCCTCAGCAATACAGCTGTTACCAAGGCTACATACATCTCACCAGAGCAGAAGACCTTTGTAGCTTGGTCCTGCAGCTGAAGCATGGCCCATGGACCACTGCCTTCCACTGAAGGACCAGGGCCCTGGCACCAGGGCCATTCACATCAAAGGCTTTCCTTCTCCCCAGTGCAAGGAACAGGCAAGCATGAGGATAGTCTCTGAGGGTTTTCTTCCTGAGAGGCCTCCCTGCCCTCTCTCACAAGTCCTGCTAAACCTAACAAGGCTGGTGAAATCAGAGCTGCAAAGGCCTTTAACACAGTGTGTTCAGCACACAGAGGAGGTGATCAAGGTGTTTCAGTGCCATACTGTGCACTTCCCCTCTAATGTTCCTATGAAACCTAGATATGGGTTGGATGCCTCTTTTGAAGGCAAACATACAGTCTTACTTACCAATGTGATCCAGTAAGCAGCTCAGGGACCAGCTCCTGGTGCTATGGGACTTCCACTGTTGTAGTTACATGGTAGAGAATGCATGCTAGTGGCATGGCATCTTCTGGGACTGAACAGGATAAAACTCTGAGGCAGAAAAGGCTGTATTCTTGAAGGGGTTCAGAAACTTAGGCATCTCTTGTTGCTGTAACAGTTGTCTAATATGTAGGAAATTGAGAAGAAGCTCTGCCCTTTTGTCAGTCCCAGAAATCTTTGTACATGCTTTTAAAGCCTGCTTACTTTGCGAACTCCAGACATGTCTGAACAACCTGGGTGGTTTTACATATTAGAGTAATATGTTGGTGTGTGTGCCTGTGTGTGCATGCACATATATGGAGTTTTTCCCTCTGAGCTCACCCTTTGCTGTTATTTCCGATGCTTTTTGCTGAAGGTAACCCTGCAGGTAGTCACAGCCACTAGAAATGATCAGTTGGGATGGCTTCTCAGTCCCTTCTCAGGCAGCAGAAGCAAAGCCAGCCACAAACTCCTGCTTTGCATGTTGCTCTGAGGGGCTGTTTTTTAGGCTGCTGTGCTATCTGGCACCTAGAGGTGAGCATACCAGCAGAGAAATGATTGATACCTTCTGGGAACGGCAGTGGCCAGGAAACAGGACCCTCCAGAGCTGTTTGGGACATCCTGAGCCTTAGGGTGCTGTCATTGCCAGGCACATGGGCTCTCTTGGTAACATGCTGTGGCATGCCTCAGCAGCTCCTGTCTGACTTCAGGCTGGAGACCCATCACAGAACAGTCATTGTTCTGTCCACTGAGCGTTTGCATTCCTTCTTCAGCACTCCTCATCCAGGGCTGGGCCTTAAGTCACCGCACCCGGAGGGGCTGGCACCCTTCTGCCACCCCGGTGGGTCCCTGGCATGTGTACAGCATGGCTGACTGGCAGTGAGCTACGCCTGGCATTCACCACCTCCAAAACCAGGCCAGGAGCAGGGCTTCTTAGTTCCTCAGGTGTTGAATTCTGCCACCTCTCTCCAAAATATATTCATGTTACCATACCCCCTGGCATCTGAGCCCAGGATGGGGACTGGACCTGGCACTCACCTGAAATTCCTCCTACTTCTACTGCCCTCACACTACCGGGCTCCTTGCTTTCAGGTTTGGAGACCCTGAATTAGGGCTTCTGAGACCAGCAAAAGGATGGCATCACACTTCATCCGGGTTTGTAATCAGCTGGATCATCAGGTGCTACTGGCTTCTCCCCTTCTTTTTCATTATTTACTGATAAACTCTGTGCACACTGATAGTTGTTTCCCTTATTTTGCCTTTTTAAGTGATTCCTGCTAGGGTGTGTATGTAAAAGAAGCAGGGCAGGGCCGGCTCCAGCCAACAACTTCCTGTGCTAAAGACTGACCAGTTATCAGCTGCTCTAGCCTAATAATAGCACTTTTCACAAGACTGAAAAAATGAGCGAAACCTCTACAAACCCTGTTTACAGGTTGTAGGGAGAAGATTCTGCCAGAGGTAGATAAAGCCCGCAACAAATACTCGGACTGTGAAGGTCTAGTATAAAGTGGGTGTTGGAAACCCTGAATTCTGCTTCTGTCTTTACCACCGAGAAAGTAATTTTCCAATGTCTTACTTTCTCTCAGTAAAACAAAGGAGAGATTTTCTTCTGGCCTCCTTTGAAAACGGAACAGAGAAGGGGCTGGAGGTGCAAAGGGTGGTGAGCAGTGGTGACATCTACTGGTAAACTAAAGCAGGCTGGTAGGTAATTAGAAGCTTGGCTATATTTTCGGGAGGTCTGGGGAGTTGTGTTCCTTTTAAACATGAAAAGTTAGGTTTGCTCCTTGTTACTACAACGGCATCGTATTCTTGGAAAGACACGGGGAAGAGACGCTATCAGGAGCTTTCCATGCTCGTGGCCACGGCTGGTTAAGACTATCTTTTGCCAGATGCCTGAGGCTGCTTTCAGATATCTCTGCCGTGCCTCTCCCAGCACACATCGATGAACCTTTCTGTGCCTCACTTTGTGCTTAGAAACCATGATTAGGACACTGCTGCCTCCTCCCTCGGCTGAATCTGAGAACGCTGTAAGTCAGCCTCTTGAGAGCAGACATTCCAGAATGGGTGGCAGACCATATCCACTGCGACTGCCAACACAGATAACTATGGTGGTGACATTTCTTCAGAGCACCTTATACTTTTTCAAACTTCCTCCCAAAGACTTTAACCACTTCGAGGCACAGCTGGGACAGTGTAGATTGGAAGGCTACCTTCTTCAGATTGAAAATAACCACAGCCACACACCTGTTTTTTTGAGGGAAAAAAACCACTTTACTTTCCCCATCAGACATACATCATCTAAATCATCTAAATAGAAAATAGGAACAGCTCCTGACAATACATATCTGAAAAGAGAAGCTGTATGAATTTACGATCCAGTGTATTTCTGTTATTTCTCAACCAGGCTGAAGACACAATTGACAATTACACACAAGCAGTTGCTGGGGACAAGTAATTTCCTTGTCCTACTCTAGGACACATCATATACATGACAGTAGGGGCACAGAACAGACAAGGCACAGTTGCATGGAGAGGTACATGTTAAGAGAGAAGACATTAATGCAGGCATAGGTATGTGACAGAAGTTGTTTTACTCTGAGCAGCACTGGCACCATCAACATCACAGCACGGGGTGAAGGGAGTGGTCTTTCTGCCAGAAAGTGGGAAAGGAGCTGACCTGGGAGACCACTGCAACCTGCAGTTCTTGTCTGATCCCAGCTAGAGCTGGTTAGGGCTCCTCAACATGGCAGGCTGACCGCTGTCCCCCAAGCCCAAAGGATATGAAACTGCCAGGCTGTTCTTGCCAGTGAGAATGGGGGAGCCCTGGCAAGTTGGTCTGGAGTCTCGTGTATTACCACAGACATGCGGAGTGAGGGGCAAGCATCTCTCCCTGCTGCAATGAACCTGTGGATACTCCCATGCCCCCTCTTTGCAGGGGAAAGCTGGCTTCCCAAGTTTTGGGCATGAACAAACCCTGCAGCGCATGCATCACTATTTTGTTTCTCCTACTGCCCTAAAGAGCAGACCACAGTGCCTGTGAGCTGGTTGCCTGAAGCTGTCAGTCACTGTCCTGTGGATCTGAGTCCAGCTGCTACACCATCATCCTCTGTGCTTCCCCTACCTTCCCTGACACTTATGGAGGTCCCAGTGCAGCAAGGACCAGGGTGGTAAAGGTTGCCTTCCAGTGCCTAGTGACAAGCTCTTTCACTGTACTGCAGTGGCTGCAGCATCCCTGCCTCTAAAACTGTAAACAGGTAAACAAAACTAAATGTGTTTCCATCTCACTCTAGTGATTATGTTCTGTTTTCTTTACATTGTAATCACATCTGTTTCCCGCAGACAACTGTATGTGTTGGGGACAAGTTGCAATATGCCACTCTAGACACAAGTGTTCAGAGTTCTGGGGTCCCTACTTTTTGAGAAAGTACAGATAAAGCACTTTGTGTCAGCCTGTTCAGAGGCAGAAACCTAATATATCACCTGGTTCCAAATTTCACCTACTCCAGAGATGCCAGGGAGAGAGGGGGGCAGAAGTTCTAGCTCTGTGACATTATACATCATTACACTAAAAAAGAGCAGCACTGATTTTGCACATCAATAGTTCCTGGCAACAGTGGTGTCTGTGTCCAGCTGTCTGGATTATGCTAACAGTGGGAAAATGACTGACAGTGGTGTAGTATCGTGGGAGCCAAACTGGGAGCACTGGGCTGTTTGCTAGAAGTGCACATCAGACTGGGGCTGGATGATGTTCGTGGACACCTGAGACCCCAGCATATTTGACCTGGGCAAGATGTGGCAGACACCATTTTGGGAAGAGTTGCCACTCAGGTTATTCCTCTGTACATATTCCATCTCCCAACTTTCTGTTTCTTTCCCCAGCTGGTCTAGGCTCTGGGGGTGCAGCTTTTCCTGACTGGCTTCTTTTTCCTGTGAACCAGAAGAAAGAGTGACCTGCAATGTCAGCAAGCTACCAAGAAATTCAGCAACACTCCAGGAGAGAGACAAGGTGTGCATGATACTTAAATATCTTCCTGCATTCTTTCAGAAATTAGTGCAAGCCTGCCTGTTGATTAAAGATCCAATATACTATTTGCTGCAATACACTGATGAATACACATTCAAGCATTAAACAAATGAGGAGAGATTCATCCCTTTTCATCCTCTCAAGAGCATTCAGAGAATTGCTGCAGCAAAGCAAATCTGCAAACAAACACTCGAATGAGTTTTCAGGCACATTCACATGAGAAGCTGGACCTCCCTAAACACTCTTTCAGATGGGAAGAGATTGCAAGAATACTCTGTAAAAGGAAGGCCTTTTCCTGACTCAACTAGGTCATTTTGTGCTGTTTAGCTATTCTCATTATTGAAGCCATAAAGGCATGAAGTAATGGCATGGCTGCCACATGCCTTACTGCCTTTGACTTTAAAGCTGAAGACTGAAAATACACTGGTGGATATAGGCAGTCTTCAGCAAAAGTCACAATTCTGCAATGAAATGATATAAGCACACTGCTAACAGACTTCTACCACATGTGTGACAATACACTGGCAAGGCATTGTTAAGATCACAGTTCACAACACTGTCATGAGCTGCTCTTACTGGAAAGGACAGTTTGATCTTTTTTTTTTTTTTTTAATGTCTGAGGATAAGCTGTTACAAAGTAACTGAATTGTCACTGAATTGCATCCACTGCCACAGGATAAAGTTTGGCCTCAAGGGAGCCATAAGGTGTGTTTAAAGATACCATGGTTAACTGAGGGCACATGAAAGCAAGAGGTTTTATCGGACTTTGCTTGAACAGAAAAGACTTAATCATACAAAATGCTGACCCTGCCCAAGCCTTTTTGCCTTAAGTCAATAGGGATTGGAAAAGCAAAGATAATACCAGGTCCTTTCATAGAGCAGAGCTGGTCACCTGATCTGAAGCAGGTTCAAATGCATGGTGGAGGGCTACCAACCTTGCTAACATCATCAAGTGGATTGGCCACCAGGTCCTTCCTCTTCAGCTTCTTTCTTTCTGGCATGTCAAGCTTGCTCACCACCGCATCGATCTTGGAGCCAATGCTGTTTATGGACAGTTCCAGCTGCAGCACACGTTGCAGGAGGCTGGGGAAGTCATGGAGAGAATTTGTAAGCTTTTTCTTGTCATGAGAAGTAGGATTTGCAGCAGATATCTCACAGACAATGGGCCAGACCTCAAACAGGAGTGAATGCTCCCCATCAGATAACTGATTCCTACCCACTGTAGGCATAACTTCCTGCTACACTGTGTTTTCATCAGTGGTTCTGCTTAGGATGGATCCCAGCCACTCTGGATGACAGTCCAGAAACAATATAATTCCATTATTAAATATTGCATCTGCCTCTGCTTTAATATGGCCCTATGTGGTTTGCTCAGTGCTTCTCAGGAGCAGAATCAGGATCTCCTGATTCTCTCTGCTGTATTTTTTCCGTGCCCCTCCTGTAGAAGAAACAGCCAAGTGTTATACTTGGACATGGATGATAAAGGCCAACTAGGCTATAAATCAAGGGTATCTATTCCCACAGGATCTTCTGTAAAGGTATCAACTGCCCGTCGCCCAGTTATCTGGGCCACCTTCTGACCTGAAACATGACAGCATATTGCCTGTGGCCAGCTGACAGCTGCAGAGGTTATTCAAGAACCTGAAAGCAAAATTTATTAACTCAATTTTTATAGAAACAAGCAAACTACATTACTAGAATTGTCCCAGTTATCTCCTGACCTACTTATTTACATGTGTGCAAGATAAAAGGGACAAGATCTTTCTGAGACTGCTCAACAACACTGAAAAGAGTTACACCAGGGAAGGAAGCAGTAGGAAATCGGACCCTTCATTTGCAGAGGGGTTAAACTACTGACAGCACAAACATACACTTGGAACTCTTCTTCAGAGACCCAGCTGGCCTTATTGGTGTGGTTATTCCTTGCTTCCATATAGGTCAGATTCTCATCCAGGTTGTTGTCACCATAGGATTTCCCCAAATTTTCAATTTCTGTGTTCAGAGCAACCTGGAAGATAAAGAAACTCCTGCCAAGCTGGATACTAACTCTGTGTCAGCTTTACTGTGAATAACATAGACCTTCACAGGCAGATATATACTCAGCTCTATCCAGACAGAGTTGGAACTGTATTTGAGTTGCCCGCTTAGTTTATACCACAAATCCAAAGATTCCTGGGGCTACTTTGGAGTGAACTCTACCAAACAGAAGATTTCTTTCCTTGCCCTTTTTTTACCGTTTTTGCCTCGAGGTCATGCTTCATGTGTTGTTGCTCCTCTTCATCAAGGATGTGGTTGCCATCTTTGTCAAACCTGGAGAAAGCTGCTCTGATCTCATGGTCTGCATGGCCCAGTCTGAAAAAGAATAGAAAGAGAAAACTCAGTCAGAATTACGCTGTTGAGCTCCAACAGTGTAGGAACATCACTTTTGAAATCAATATATTGTTTCCTCCTGCCAGTGACAAACCTCTATACCTCAAGTGGGCAAGAGGTAGTAACAAACCTATTTAGAACAGAAGAGGAAAGAACTATTTTTGAATCTTATATTGCCTGGATCTAAGATAACTGCTCTCCCAGTCTTGAACACCAGAGAATCTAAATTACCTGTGTTACCAAGACAAAGAGCTAAGTGGGCATCCCTCAAGGTGACTCACTCTTTCAAGCTGTTCTTGAAGTCTTCAAAGTCTAGTTCTTTTGTTCCATTCTGCAGTGCTTTCTGCACATCAGAAATCCGCTCTTTCTTCAGCTTCAGCCTCATGAGTGTCCGGTTGTAGCTCTGTTACCAAAAGTGCAAACAGACACAGAATCATGCAGACAGAACAGTGAAAAGTACAGCAGAGTGAGCACAGCTGAGCATACGCTAAGTAATACAGGAAGTTTTTAAGCTTTCCACAAGGAAAAATACAAAACTGCTGAATGAACCTCATCTCTAAACTAGGACCACAACTTCAGTGACACCAACATTCTAGTCCTCTGCTTTTCTCCTCACAATTCTTCCTTTATCCGATTTCCCATCCATCAGCTGTTTAAGATAATGTCTCAAATGCTATTATTTGCAGAATATTGCTCACACAGCAGAGTTGTGATCTTCCAGGAACTTTTCTAGAATTTGTCCATGGGAAATCCAGATGTAGCCCCCTGGATTTGCACCACTGTAATATGCTCAGTTTAGAAAAGTAGGACCTGCTATGTTATTGATCAAATTATATTTGATTACATTCTATCGAGGACTGAAAGAGCTTTGTCTAGCTCTAGGAAAAGTCTCTCAGAAACACTGCTTCAAGTAACAGGGCTTCCCCAACCTCTGCTATCTCATCTAATTGCCAAAGGATCTGGGAGCTTGATTTATCCCAGAAAGGAACTGTGACTCCTGTGCACACAAAGAAGGTGGATATGGAGTTGGCAACCACTGTTTCTCTCTAGTAAATTCCACTTAGTTCAGGGACTTCCAGAAAATGTTTCATGATTTAGCTAGAAAGTAGCATAGCCTTCAGTATTCATCACCTGCTTCAAAATGTCAGAGAGCTGCAGCTCATCCTTCTGGCTTGAAAGCTCCTCCTTGACTTCTGAGTACGTGTCATTGATGATGGCCAGAAACATGTTCTAGAAAAAGGGGAAAAAGAGAAGTGAACATGCATGAAACATCTTGCCTGCTTCATATCTGAAGAAGCAAGAGACAGGACTTAGTTAAACAAGGAGCTGTTTCCCCATGGGGTATCTCTTGGGCAGATTAAAGTGGGTAAAGGGAAGGCCCATTTCAGCCAGTTTTAGTCTTCACCTTAAAGGATGTGAATATGGCCCTTAATCACCCCAATAATCAAATCCCCAACTGTAATAACATGTTCTTTGCCTATTGCAGTCTATTTGCACTACAAAGGTATCATAACAAACTCCCTTTCTCTCTAAGAATTTGCACTGCACCTAACACGGGGATTGTCCGGAGAGATCTCTGGAACCCTGCTGTCAATACAGAGACAAGGAGGACTTTTTACTTACCAGGAGCACAAAGAAAACAAAGAACACGTAGGTAACAAAGTATATAGGCCCAAGGACCCTGTTGGCATTGTCAATGGAATTGTAGTCAAAATCACCAAGAATGATCCGAAACTGGGTGAAGCTGGAGGGAGGAAAGAGTCCAAGATCACACAAAGGCACATACATTTATCCTACAACCTCAAACAATCCTGAGGTGTACCTGAACCTGCCTGCAGCCCAGATGGGCAAAGGCACAAGCCAGAGCAGGGTCGGAGTCACTCAGAATGATGAGTTAAATATACCTGTAGTATTTCAGGGGTGAAGTGATCTGATCAAGTTAGAGCAAGAGCTGGCTGGAAAATAAAACATGGTTTCCACACAAATTCAGGTTGTCCAAAGCTTGTTCCGGTATTAACAGGAGTTAAAAACAAAAACAACCTGAAAGTTCCTTTAATAAAGGCATTTGACTCGAAGCCATTTCTTGTAAGAGAGTTCATAAGACTGTGGAGACGATATTAGAACTGGACAGTGCTTTTTAACCTTTTGCAGTCCATAGGCCCTACGATGAAGAAAGTTTAAGTCTATTGATAGAAGCTTGCTTATCTCAGTTATCCCTTGTAGACCCTCTAAAGGCAGGACCTGGATGCCAGAGGTCAGTGGAACACAAGCTGAAAACTGCTGCTGTAGCTGATAACTCTATCAACATCACTCATTGCCTGAGCAGGCCCATGGACTGAAGGATTGTCTAAGACTGGATCTTAACTCATTTCCCCAACACTCCGTTCTGTGTGTGCTCATCCACCCACTGGTCATCCTCCACCTCATATATATTGATGCATTATCCATGGGGTTCACTGGAAATAGATCACTGAAATGACCCTTGTAAAAAAATATTCTCCAATTGAAAAAATAACAAGCAAACAAAAAAAATGCTCTCAAAACCCCAAAACAAACAGAAAGACACAGACTGTGAAGTCATGTGCAAGGAAAAGGATCTTGAGAGGCTGGAATCTGAAAATGCTGTTTGAGAAAGGCAAAGCTTCATTTCAGATTCCTTGTATTTGGACTATTTAGGGAACTGGGAATGTTTTCCAGGTATAAGGAAGAGGCATATGGCATTGATTCCTCTTTTTTTGGTTTAATTATTCCAATTCAATGATGCTGAAAAATCTTCTTCCAGTAAAGAAATTATTTTTATCTCTTTTGCCTTGAAAATGTCTACTTAATCTAATTAGAGTATCAAACATATTTTTAGACAACTTCATGTTGAGTTTTTATTAAAATTAGCATAACTTCCAGCTTTCATAGATGAAGAGCTGCCATACTATGAAAATCAGATGTATTTATAAATCATATTTAAAAATGAAGTTCTTTATTTTCTCATTTCTGTAGCTAAAGCTATTACCTTGAAAAGATAAACACATTTTTATTGTTTTTCTCTACTGAAACCCCACAGTAACAAACAGTAATTCAAACAAAGGTTTTGGAAGGAATAAAATGCACTACCTGATATAAAACAGAGACGTTTTCATGCGGGTGTTTTGCAGACACTGAAATGATATGATCAGCAAGTATATTTGAAAGCTAGAGAATTTCAAAATTCCAGGGATCCTATCTGAGCCTCTTTCTTATTAAAATAAACAAACAAGAAACCAAAACAAAGACAAAAAAACCTCTACCAAAACCAACACCTGTTTTGAGTTGTTTCTTTCTTACCACCAGAAGTAGAGAAGTTTAACCTAGCTAGGCCTAAAGCCATCTACTGGTGTATAAAAGCACAAATTTGCCAAGATCTCAGTGACAGTGAGACAGTGACATACTGCTGTCTTTATGGACCCACAGCAAGGAGAAGGTGACAGAAGGCCCTGCAGAACAGAAACTAAGCTGAGCTATGATGCTCTTCTGCAGAAAAATGTTAAGCCACTGCATGTTGGGTACCCTTGGTGTACCCAAAAATTCCACATCAAGGGAAAGCTGTCTAGGCTTTGGCAAACTGAAGCTTCTCACTAAACACTCCTGTGGAAAAGCTGGGATTTCCACTGAGTTGAAAGACTGCAAGGAGTGTCAAAGTATGGTGGGATCAGTTACTCATCCTTGCTGATAAACCCAGACAACAGATATCTGTCTATTACCCTCAATTTTCTCACTGCGTTCTTTTGTCCATGAAGACGTCACAACCAGAGGACTGTGAGCAACTTATTAATCATTGTGGCTCTATTACAATGAGATACAACAGGTCTGAATGTCTGATTGACATTCACATTTGCAGCTGTAGGGGAAGGGTGGAAAGCCATTAAAACTCTGTTGATAAAATTACAGAAACATGTTTCTATCTTGCACACTTACATGCACTTAACAAAGGTACTGAAGTTTTCCACTTGCGTCCCAAAAAGAAGGTAACCCAGTTGGGCATAGGCAAAGAAGACAATGAAGAACATAATGGCAAAGCCCAGGATGTCCTTGGCGCAACGTGCCAGTGTGGAGGAGAGTTGGGTCATTGTTTTGTTAAAGCTAATGTACTTGAATATCTGCAGGATGAAAGAAAGGGGACAAAATCAGTCCAAACCATCAGCTAGGTCAGTTTCTTTCATGTATGTTCAAGCTTACTAAGACAAGAGGTTCACTGTAGTATCAAAACACTGAGAAGAAAGTCAGGCTAGAAGAATGGTGGTTTAGTGGTCAGGATATTTGTCCCAGGTGTGCCACCATCCTCCTGGGGGTCATAAACATATGGCTTTGTTCCCTGTGTCAAAGGAAAATATAAACAGGGACTGCTAGAAGGACAAATGTTTTAAGGCTAATGAGGAGCACCAAATACAGAGTGGCTTTCCACCATGCTTTGGTTGAAATGCAAAGTCCATGCTAACAGATGAGTCATTTCCAATTCTTGAGTAGCCATCATGAAAGGAAAGCATGGTTTGCAAGATTATCCTCCAGAAAACTCAAATAGTACAGGATAGACAAAGTTATGTTGTACTCAGCATTTTCTAAAACCGCTTTTACACCACAGTGTCTGAGCTCATCTCCCTGACTGTTACCTCCAAATAACTGGCCTCAGAATGCAGGGTGAAAAGTTGTCAAGATTTACTGCAAAACAGAGCATATGACTTTGAAGAAAATCCTCTGTTATATTGTTGTTACACCCAATTACTCAGAGAAATGAAAGAGACAAATCCCAAGCCACCTAGAGGAAGAGATCTGACTGGAGACCTGGCACCTCCCAGACCCGCTACAATACCTTGATCCAGGCAAAGAATAAGTTGACTGCATTCATATTGTTGTACTGTGTCTGCCAGAATGCCAGGAACTCAAAATCTGCGTAGGTGTTGGGGTGTTTCAGCAACTCTCCCAGCAGCCTGTTCACCTCAATGGTGCGGAAGATGTGAAACCCAATGGCAACGATGGACAGCTGCAAAGAGGAAGAGGAATAGTCTATAGTGACCACTGTACCTATGATTTCCATGGAGATTAAGGTGTCACAGAACTCCTTGATGTTGCACTTCACAGTTGCAGTCTACTGTTGGGGAATAGAAATAAGGTCTTAATGTCCTGAATGAGGCACTGATTTAACAGTCTCTTGGGCATCTCTAAAGAAAGATTTTTCTTCTGACAGTTGACAGATGAGCATATGCCCATTTACTCTACTAGCTCATTTTAGTATTAGACCGAAACCTGTGCCAGCGCTTGTCCTATCTAGACCAGTTTCCACATTCCTTCATTTTGGCTTGTATACCTCTGCCATTGCTCCCCAAAAAAGATGTGTAAGGATCCTCACCAGAATGACAACCACATCCAGGATGTTCCAGATGCTGGTAAAGTACTGAAGCTTGTGGATACGCAACTCCAAAGTCTCTTCCACCATATAGTAGAAGATGAAGACACAGAATACAATTTCACAGGCAACAATGAAGAAGTCCCATGTGCTGACATATCGTATAAGCTTGACTGTCCGGATTTGCCAGGAAGGAATGGCACCACCAGTGGCTGGAAACTCAACAACTAGCCTTGAGGGGGACAAGAAAACTCTGATAATTATAAACAAGAGGATGGAAGCTCTGGGATCATTTTGAGAGGCATCAAACTTGAGCATGAGTTATCCACCAGACCATGAGTGGAAGAGATGTGCATGTGTTTACACAGCCATTGCTGCTTCACTGTCTGTGATAGGAAAGGGTGAAAGATGAAGAAAAGTGTGACTGGTTATGTCATAAAGACTAAGACTTCTTACTAATCCATACAATTTCTACTGATACCACTCAGACCTACCCCACTGGTGGACCATAGTGGAATATTTACATTTTAAAAAACCATGGCACTGAGGAAGATGCAAGAGGCTGAAGAATTTTCAGTGGGACTCAGTTTACCTCAGAACACAGAAGAGATTGATATTTGCGTTATACACAGAGAAATCAATGAAGACAACTCGTGTTCCCCGATCCAGCCACAACTTCTCCTTCAAGACTTGCAGGGCTTCAGCACTCTCTTCTCTGGTTAACTTGAGGTCTATGTAGTATCCTCCCCCACTGTAACTGGTTAGTCTTCCCCAGTGAGATGAACCACCCAGCTCCTCCTCAGAATGGTACCTCCACCTGTAACAGACAAGCCATAAGCAAAGGCTTCACCATCCCAGGCTTGGATATGACCTTGTAACCTGAAGAGATTAGACTATATCTTCAAGGGATAGAACAGTTTTTAATTAAATAATTGGCACTTAATTCCTTTTCAAGATCTGACCCTATATCAGTTGTTCATTATTATTAGTTTTCTAGTCTAGCACTTCCCAGCAGTGGCACAACATGACTTGCAATAAGATGGAGGGAAAGTTCTGACATCCACTGGCTAGGTCAATTTTACTTTCATGGAAGATACTCCAAGGATCAGCTATATTGTCCTCTGCCACATTGCACACAACCCTCTGCTTGGAACACTCTTGCACTCATATATTTCCTTATGAACAATAGCTTTGCGTTCACAGATCAAGACTCGTGCACCAAGCAAAGAGTTATTAAACTGCAGCAACCTCACATTGTTATATAAAAATATGTTGCCAGGATGAAAGAGATGCACTCTCAGGAAAACAAATAGTATCATCTGGTCTCAAAAGTCTTTATTCTTACACTCCTAAAGACAAGGAACAATTTCTACCTAATTTTCCACTGGATTTTTCATGGTTTTTCCAACAGGTTCTACTCTGCCACTCATTTTGTTTTGCTTTTCCTCAAAGAGACACTCGACCTTTTTGATAGACAAAAAGTACTTGCTGCCTCTGGCTGCAAGGGTAACTCCAGCCTTTCATGAGAAACTCCCTGCTGGCATCCTGCAGCTCTGGAGGTCTGATTTTGACTAGAAGAGACTAATTTGGATTAGATGTACTTACGCTGTTCCATTGATGAGCCCAAAGGAGACCCTTTCCTCCTTGTCTTCTGAGTATACATCATAGCAGCCTGAGATTTCCTCTCTGAAGTCATCATGGACCACACAGGAATTGTTCTTCACCTTCAGTTGTCTCATGCGTGGGACACCCAGCAGCAGATTCTCATAATAGATGTATGACTGGGTGCTGTGTGCTGCCAGGGACTCATTGTTGTACCACTTTGTCCAGTAAAGATTATCCAGAAGAGGACCTTGTGCATACTGCAAAGGAGGGAAAGAAGAACTTCTTTGTAGCTCACATAGAGGAATTTTCTTAGCCTGGGATTGAGATAGTAAGAACTAACCCAGCCCTCTATTCTCCCCAAGACAGAAGGTAGTAGAAGCTTGTGTTGTGTGTATGTTAAGAAAGGGAAAGACCAGGGCTGGTGGTAGAGGAGGGATGCTGGGCAGTAGGGCCATCGTTGGTTTCTCACAGGCCTGTTATATGGTTGCTGCACCTTCTTGGGCTAGCGAAGAGAAAAAAGCCCTGCAAGTCTCTTTGCCTCTTCCACTTCAGTCAGCACAAGTCTCAAGGAATTGCCCTGGCACCAGTTGTGAATTATGAAAAGTGTGTGTGCCAGTGTCCTGGAAACAGTGGGGGAGAGATAATAGTCCCATTGTTTACTGTAGTGTTTTAATGACAGAAAAATACAAATCTAATTGATGAACAATTTCTGTCTGTCAGAGATAAGTGGTTGCAATAACTCAGTGGCCTTCACTGTGGTTCTCATTATTCCTTCACCTATTCTTTGACAGAAATGTTAAACCCAGACATCTTTCCCCTTCTTTATCTCTTTGATAAAAGTCAGTGCCAATTTTAATCCATCTCCATCATAAAGAATCTACAGATCAGATAAGCCCAGGCATGAATTACAGGCAGGTTAAGTACGCTGTTCCCAAACAGCCATGAAAATGGACAAAGGCCTATTACTAAGAAACCAGCATGAAGACATTGGACTGTAGGATTCAAAGCCACTTGTACCAAGAGGGAACCTGAAGTAAATCACTTGGCCTCTCTGGGCAGGTACTTCCCATCTGTGCAATGAGCTGAAGCTCGTAACACTCTAATTTTTTTGCTATGTGCTGCTTGTTCAGCTGGTAAGTTACTGGGAAATGGACCCTTCTGGGCAGACAAAACCCTTAGCAAAGCCTGCGTTCTGGCCACAGTCCTCAGAGGGATCAATTATGTTTTAAGTCAGTGAGTACTTTGCATGCAAATGTTATTTGAACCGTTGCTAGTAGCTGGCAAAAGCTTGTAGCAGCAAAATGTCTTGCTGAAATCACTAGGTAGCAAATTCAGAGGGAACTGAATATCCCAGTCTAGCTGAAATTTTCAGGCTCCTCATGCTGGGCCAGATTTGTACTCACCACCCAGAAGTCAGCCATGCTGCCAATGGACTGGAAGGAGATACGGCCATCTGAAGAGCTCTGCAGAAAGAGCTCAGACATCACTTTGGTGTAGTAATAGGCACTGGAACTTGTCATTCCATATGTCACTAAGAGAAGAGACAAGAGAAGGGTCCTTCCTTATACCTGAATATTGGAGCCCGATATAAATATATTTATATATTCACTTTCTGTGTAGCTTGTACTTTCACAGGTAAGCAGAGCACAGCATAGGAGAAGAAATCTTAGGAATTTATGCTTTCATAGGGATTTACAAACATAGCTGTTGCACATTGCAGAATTTGAACTGTCAGACTGACAGACTACAAGAGTTTAGCAGTGAGTGAATGCCACTGGATGATGCAACTGAACATCCTTGGTAACAATTTTTGATCTCATAAAATTTCTGAGGGAAATTTTCTTTCTCAGAACTAAGCCCATGATCTGAGTTTTGAATTTCTGATGTGAAGCCAAGAAGGTACAGAGACCACCCTGTTTTCCCAAGTGGAAAGCTCCAGGTAAGTTCTCATCTACCAAGAAACCCAAACAGGAGCAGGCTCTAACTTCCATGAGCATGTTGTTTCAACTCTCCAGTGCTCCTCTTCCTTCAGAAGAACATCCATCACGGTGATCAATAAGAACATGTCCTACTCTTGAAAACACATCAGGAAAATAAAGCAGCTGACATTCAAGACACAACCCTCTGCACCTCCTGGATGAGTCAGTGTATAACAACATGTACGTCTGTGTGCGTGTCTTGGTTCTTTAGGAAAAGTTACTGAAGCACTGTCTCCCTGGGCCAGCGTGATAGTAACTTAGGTCAGTATTGTCTGTCTATCTCTCCTACCAGAGGGTCCATGAAATATAAGCCTCTTCACTGTCCCATACCACAGGTGCTCATTTGTGATAATGAGAGAACAAACAGCCCAAAACCAAACAGCCATTGTTCTATCCACACAAAGTCCATTAGCATCAGCATTCAGTACAGGGACACATTAAATTCACCCAAGAACAACGTCATCTGCTTTATCACCTCAGCCACCCCTCCAGTCTGAGAGGGGAAAATCGCTCTGACCTCTGTCTTTGATCCCAGGAAGTTTCTAGGGCTGCTCTCTGGGTCTTGAACATTTGCTGTGAAACTAAGACTTTGGGCAGATTCTCCAGGACTAGGAGTCAATGGCTAGAACTGATGGCATGGATCAGAAAACACAGCTTAAATCTAACCATTATCAATTAGCAACGGTCAGTAATTTTATTTGTATGAGGCAGCTATTCTACAGGTTAATAACACAACCACTTGCTGCAGTAAATGCACATACAGTAAGTGTAACACAGCAGAGCAAGGAGGACTAATAATAAATTCTCACATTACTCCCCTCACACTGCACACAGAGATTATCCCTATGAGATATGACAGCTACTTACATAGGCAGATGTCCACCAAGAACACAATATAGACTAGCAGCTCTCGCAGTGTGGTCTTCACATAAAGCTCTCTGTTTTCAGCTGTGTTCTCAGTCAGTGTAGTGCCCCACAGACCTGTTGGGTATAAAGAAGAGACTAGAGTTTTGATGGCCATTCTCAAGTGCCATGTGAGGAGCTGAAGTCCTGTTCCCAAAGAATACTGCTCGGAGTTGAATTTTTGTTGCTTTTCCAGGCCAAACAACTTAAAGCTTGACAAAAAGCTATCAAAATATGCTAAATAGCCCCTAAGAAAAACCAGGATCATTCCAGGATGAATAAAAGATTTGGGACTGACCAAAACTGAAATATATTGGCTTTTTATTTTCCTAAATCGCTCTCCAATTTTCTGTTTGAGTTCATTATAGACTGATCTTTTCCTGACTGTTTTTCAGCTTACTCTTTGCAAAAATTCAGTCTTTGTCACAAGGGCTCTTGAAACTATAAAATTTCATCTCAGCCACCCATGTGCCAACAGCTGCCCTTCTGTTAGGACTTCCACAGAAGAACTGGATCTGATGTTAGCTTAACAACTATTAGTTCTTTTAGTGTATGTTGAATCATTAAGCCTCAAGTATTTGTCCCTTGCTTACCTAAAAACCCTTGCTGTTTTCTTGTAGGTCATAAGACTCACACTGATAGCCCAGCTCAATAGTTTAAGCATAAAATTTAGAGCCAAATTATCTTCAGGACGTCTATCAATGGAGATCTGCTGAATCCAATACAGTTATGCCAATTGCATCAGCTAGAGATCCTACTTCTTCACACAGTGAAAGCAACTCACTAAATGTCACCAGAATTGATCAATAAGAGAGAAACACTTCCTTCAAAAGGAGTCTTGATATTCTGGGTTTGATGAACCGCCCGATACCATTAGTGTATTTGTTTGTTCTTTTTGTAATGGCTTTCTTTTGTGATTTCTGGAATGCTCTTGAAAGGCATAAGAACTTCCAATTGAAAGCCTAGTGATGGAATCCATGTCAATAATACCCGTAGTCTTGCTGCTTTATGCAGCACCTAGAGAGTTCAGCCCTGATACTTATCCCCAGTAGTATGCAGCAATTGTCTCCCTGCAAGCAAGGATCAGAGCTGATCAAAGGCCAAACATCTGAAGTCAGTTCTTGCAGATAACAAACTGCTTTTTGATTTGGAGCAAGCAGAAGTGATCTAGTGGTCTGCGCGCATTTACTCCTGTCATTTTGACAGCTCTTTGGCATCTCAACAGATCAGAGAGCTTTTTACACCATCAGCTACCATAGTGACTGTTCCAGCATCCTCCATCAGTCCTGGGCAAACAACTATTCTGGACAATTTGGACCAGCAACAGAAGTGACAGCCTGGAGAAGGTCTGGATTAACTCCTGTGGGGGAGAGAATATCATGTGGCCTACCCTCAAATATCCCTGAAAACTTGGTTCAGAGACTTGCCCAAAATGGTACTGAAAGACCATGAGGTTGGTCCAGTACCATTTCAGATTGCATCCAGCAACTGTAATACTGTATCAGCTGAGGTTTGTTTTCAGCTATTTCTTTAGGAAACATGCCAGGGAAATATATCACCTCATACATGAAACATATCCCCATCTGTGTCTCCTTTGGCACCACCTACCCCCTTGGGGATACAGCTGTTTTGGACATAACATTTGCAGTAGAAGGAGTCAAGGCTAGAAGACAGAAGACATCCATTCTTCCTTATGATATCTTGCATGACCATCCAGCACTCACAAGGCTGGACAAAGAAAAAATAACAGAATCTAGAAAATAGGTAATAAATACAATTTGTTTGTAAGTCTTGCATTCCTGATAGTAACAAAGTATGGATTTATTTTTCTATTTAAAAACTCAAATAATGTCTAGAAGAAAGCATTTCAGAATAAACCAGGTATATGATATACTACCTAAGAGCAATCTGTAATTACCCACCAAGTCCACCCAGCACTGTTCCTTGGCCAGGAGAAGCATGTAAAGCCTCAGCTCTGAGTTCCATGTGAATAAATAGTGTTAGACTGTAACAATGACAACTAAGTATTGATCATAGACGGGCTGTGCAATTCAGGACCAAGCTATATTGTTATTTACTTACATGTACTGTTAGAGGGTACAGCTCTGAGCAAGGTTCTTGCCCTCCAAGTCAAGAAGAAAAGAATAAAATACACATTGGCAACAAAATATAATTTTCACAAGAAACATAGTTTCTTGCTGTATCTTCCCTGTTTTTACAGTATTAGGATTTTATGTCTTCTGAAAGGAACTGTTCAAATAATGCTCTTGCCCAGGACTGCATCCTTACAGGAGGCTTATCTTGCTCCCAGGGTTTTGATTGTCTCTGAATAAGCTTATGTAATATTTCGTTCCCCATTGTCTTTTAAAATGGAAAACAGCATCTCTTTCTTTCAGCTGTCTTCAAGCAAAGCATTGTTTGATACATTCCTGTAATCCCCTGCATTTCAGTCCCAACAGTGCTAGATTTTCTCTGTTAGATATTTCTATCACTTCTTAGGTTACTGTAACACAGGGGCCAGTACCACTCTACGTAGAAAACGCACAAAAACACAGAATGGTTTCACCACCACAGTGATTACTCCTGTGGATGCAGAACACCTACCCTCTGTCCAAAGTTCTGCCAACAGATTCACTGCATGACCCTGAGCACACCACTAAGTCTCCTACCTTGTAGTAAAGGTAACAGGACAGACTGTGGAGCTATAGCATGGCATGCAGGATAAGGCTGCTCCTTCCAGGTCAGCCAAAGATGATCTCTGGAGTAATGCTACTGTATGTTGAGCAGGGCCCTGGGCTACACAGACACTATGAAGTTTCTGCCTCCTGCATCGCATCCCCTCCCTCCTCCCCCATATCATTGCTCTTTCTGAGGGCTAAAAAAATCCTTTCTAGTGGGATGTCAGAGCTTTACCTCGGATGCCTCTGAAAATGTAGAAGCAGCACTTGAGGAAAGGACTTGTCTTCCCATTCACAGCTTTGCTCTGTTCTTCCTGGTAGGGCAGTGGATCCCCAACCTCGTCAAAGTTTTCATAGGGATTCTCCAGGACAGACTTGGGGTTGTATATGGTTTGAATCTTTAATGAGGTGGAAGGAGAGCCATTGTAAACAGGATTGTCCCAAGCTTTCTTCCCGACTGTTTCTAGTTCATGCTCTTCTGATGCTCCAAAGTGGCTCTCAGCTCTGTTGTTTAGGTGAGATGAATTCATGACTGGTCACTGCTGGCAGAAGTACTTTTTAACTGGAATTTTGGAGACTGCCTGCCCAAGCTGGAATTGTAAACTAGCAGAGAGATAATCAGTGAATGCCAAACAGCTCGTCTGCCTCAGCAACCAGGAGAGGGCACACCAGCAGCTCCCCACAGAGAGCAAGCATCCTCTCTTTTATATCAGCTCAGCTGGTGACACCGATGAGAGGGGTGGCACTACCCGTTGTTAGGAACCACCGTCAGCTCCATTATGCCAGTAGCCCTGGGAACATCAACAAGTCTAGGAGTCCTTCTCTGCTTCGTGACGGCGGTAACAGACTTAAATGCCGTCGTGAGAACAGACTGCTTAGGAGCTGGCCCCTGAGGATGGAGGGTTGGAAGGGGGAGGAGGCGGCCAGGAGGTAGCAGGACCCCTCAGGCTGCTACAGCGCGGGTCAGTTCCAGGGGAAGCTCCGGCTGGGAGCCGCGGTGGGACCCCCTGCGAGCTCAGCGGGGAGAGGAGCCGGACGGGAGCCTTTGCTCGGTGTCGGGGGACTCAAGTTTCGGGGAAGCGCCGCAGGGCAGAGGCGCTCCCCGTGAGCGGCGGCGGCGCAGCATCCTCCTCCGTACCTCTTGGTGAAGCAGGAAAGACAAATGGGGGTAAATGCAGTGTTCGTTTTGGAAACCAGGGGCTGGAATCGTCTGCTTTCGCAGAATTTCCACAAGCCACACAGTGCCTGCTGGCCCTGAGGCAAGCCTGATTTTAAAAAAGCAGGATTACACGAGGCGAGATCGGCAGTAACAGCTGGAAGTTTCCTGCATTCACCTTGCCAGGAGCCAGCAGCAAGTAGTCACCCCAGATACCATAGGTGCTGGAGGCCTGTGACTGTACCCTAGAGGGTCCCAGGGCTTAACCTGGGTGACGAGACTATAAAAGAATATATAGCCTGAGCCAGGTCCTTCCTCAGGTCCGAATATATAATTCAGAAGAGGTGTCTCTCCATGGGTACTGAAGGTTGCTATTTTTCTGGCGTTACCTAGAGAAGGAACGTGAATCTTGCTCCTGTAGACAATCATAGGGCTCAGAGGTAGCAATAAGGAAGTTTTCTCTGAACTATAATAATCATCCAAGTGATGCTGCCAGGCATGGGATGTGCTGAGATGTCCTCTAAATGCCACCTACCTGATGATGGCACTAAGCAGCTGCTTGAATAACAGTGAGACAAGACCTAACTTGGCACAAGACACTAAGAAGGCAGCAGGTGGTTGCAAGATCACTGGAGGTTTGGGTTGGATCCTTTGGCTGAATTTGGTACTATTAGAGCCTGTTGTATTTTATTAGTCCATAGCAAAACGAGAGCAGTGAAATGGAATCAGAGGGCTGAATGGATGGAAAGCATTTTCAGAGTTCCCAAGCAGCAGGAACACTAAGGATTGAGAACTCAGTGAAAGGCTACTTGTATACCAGGGCCAGGTATCCTGGTGATCCTGGGACCATACAACAGATAACCCTGCCCATGCACAAGTAGCATGACTTATGGTGCAGAGCTGCTGCTTTGCTGGAACGTTGCTGCCTGCAGCACAACACCACATCTCATCCCATCTTTCAGGGCTCAGGTACATTGCAGATCTGTCTTCTTGCTGGCTAGGGCACAGAGCAGGTGGTCAGAGGGGAGACAGTGACCTTCTGTATTGAAAGACCAAGTCACCTGTGTCACCTGATTTTGAAGAGCCTAACACAAGGCAGAACCAAGAGTACCCTATAATTAAGGAAACATATGCAATGCTTTGCAGGCAGCATGGGGTGACTCATCCATTTATGCAGGTCTGTAAAGCTCCTCTTCAGCTGATAAACTTGAACCTTACAGTTAGTGCGTGTTTTAGTTTTGGAGGGGGATCAAGATGGGACTGAAGTTTTCTATCTGGCTTGCAAAATAGTACATGCACTTTCTTACTAGGAGGCAGAATATGCATTTGCAGAGGAAGCTGCCTCATTTCACACTGGGTTGTGCAGGGAGATAGGTCAGCTGGCCGAGAATATGATCCCAACTTTAGGACCTCATAGATCACCATGCTTTGTGCTTGATGTAAACCCCTGTGGAGCACCGGTATTTGCTGGCTGAGGAACGATGCATATATGATAGCATCTTTTAGCACTTACCTCACATCCTTTTGCCTTCCAGTGCCTTGGGCCTTATTCGCCAACCTCTCAGTCTTGTGAAAACCAGCCAAAAGAACTTCTCCATTCTTCTTTTTCCCATCTTTGTTGAGACTGATTTTGCAGCAGGTCCAGAAGAAACCTTTCAGAGGTGCCCAGGGAAGACTGTTTCTAAAACCAGAGATCACTATCACAATGGGATTCAGCACGTTAGGATAAAACAAAGGAGCACAGCCACAGATGTTTATCTGTCAATGTGCCAAGCACACATACCTTTAGACAATATCCCACACTTAAATCCTTAGTGGAAGGAGCATGGAGTTAATAAATTCCCCCCCAAAGCACTATCAAAAACTGAATTAGAACTACGATGCATTTAGATTTCACGGTTAGAAAAAGTTCCATCAGTTAATAAAGAGCAGTCACTTCCTGAGATACTGAAGATGAGTGTGCCTGCCAGACCCAAGAGCCTCTTCAGGAGCTCACCAGACACTGTTCTTGAGAGGAACTTTTTTTACAAACTGGAGGTGATGCTGAGACACCAGCTACAGACTAAAGCTCTGCACTGAGAAGAGCTGGTGGAGAGCTAGGACTGAAGCGTTCAGCTCTATGACAGAATCAGCTTCTGCCTGGATTTTGAACAGTCCTTAGTTTTTTTCCAGAAGCTTCATTATCACAGAGGTTTAAGATTTTCCAGATGTCTCATTCTTTAGAAACATTGTATATAAGTTTAGGACTACGTAGCATACTATAGTCACTCTTTGCTGCAACTAAAACAAAACAACAACAACAAAAAAGACACAGCTATGGATAAATGGTGCTATATCCATACCTTCTTACTTAGGGTGTTATGTTCATTCTCTTGGCAATAATCTATTTTCAGCAGATTCAACAAAAGCATTTGCTTTCCACTTCCAGGCAACATGAATTGAGCTAGAGGTGGTGGTTATCCCTGTGGATTGCATCAGGGCAAGAGAATGAGAAAATGGTGGTGACACCACTAATCAACTGTTAAACATCAGAACTAAAAAATAGACTTTCCAAGCAGAGTACCTTGGTGCTGAGCAAGCTGTTTATGCTGCATTTTGAAAATTTTCCCAGAACACTGTATTAACATACATGTGTTTTCATTTCTTTTCATTTAATGAAGTCTTCTCTGCCGATTCTTTTTTTTTTTTTTTTTTGCAAACTGGTGTATTTTATCTACATTTGAATTCCTTGATACCATTTGTATTCTAAGAATGCTCAGAGGCTAAGGTATCCAACCATCAACCATCTATTGACAGACTAGTTCGGATCCAGCACAAAAGGTGAAAGCTGCTATCTGCAGACCAAGATGTAGGAACCATGCCTCTGTATGTCTCTAATCTGTCAAGATAAATCTGAGCAGGAGAAAGTGGAGAGAGAGTAATGGATGTCTTAGTCAAGAACAATTTGAAGTTGAACTATAGAAACTTGTTACCCTGTTGTACAACTTAGCATTAAGTTTCCATAAACATTTATACAAATACATGTTTACTAACACGTATTGCATAATATTAGAGAGCTCTCTTGCATTCATGTGCCTGTGTAGTAATCCTCAGTGGGGATTTCACTGGCTGGCTGCAAACTCACAGGGAATGTGCATGTGCAATTCTAGCTGAGCAGAAAGAAGTGGGTAGGGAAAGTTATCACATCCTTTACAAGATAATGTTAATTTTTCCTCTTCTCAGAATATAGAACTAAATTTTCTTGTTTTGTTAATACAATTTTGATTATTAATAACCTTTGCTGTCATTTTGCAAGGTATTGTTTTCTTAAATCTTCATTGCAATACATGCAATGTTACCACACACATACATACAGCAAGCATGCTCTGTGCTCCAAGGAACTGTCTGGGCCAACCTAGTACAGGCATTACTGAGAGAAAATCTCTCTGAAGTACCGTGGGAAGGGATGAATATCCAGGTAAGCACCACACAAATGCCCAAAGAGGCTTGGCTTCAAAGCCTCCTGCACAATGCAACCAGCTCTGGTGTGGCAACCAACCCACAGTTCACTCCCAGAGGTGACCCACACTTATCAAGAGAGTCAGGCTGCTTCCTTGAAGGTGCTCAAAGAGCTGCTTCTCATGGGCTGAGCTGCTATCAGTGCCAGTAGCAGAGTGTTTGGATACAGGCTGCCCCTTTGACCCAGATTTAGCACAGCCAGCAAGAAGAGAGACACACACACAGCCTGTGTCCCACAGCATATCACAAGCAAGCAGCTGTCGCTGTCAGGACTCAAACCTGCTTCCAGCATGACTCAGACTTCTTCCCCAGTCCAGCCATCTGCCAGATGCAAGGGAGTCTCTGTATAATACCCCTGAGAATACATCAGGTTCCAAGCTTGTGTTGAATAAGTGTGATGAGAGGAAGGATGCTGATCATTTTTGGTTTACTTCTGAAAGGGCACTGGCTGACCTTTTAAACCTCTTTGGAAGTCCCATTCCTCTGAACGTGTCACCCTAGTCACTGGTGACATTCAGACAGACCACTGCTGTTTTCCTTCAGTATCTCTATGCACAAGGTAAAAAATCAGTGTTATACAACTAGAGAAAGTCATCATACCATAAAAACCTTTCCAGTAATCTTCAGCCTCTGCATAACCTGTTCCCTTAGAGGACTTACAGGTTATAAGAATAGAAAATAATGAAAAGTGAATATGAAGAAAATGAAAGCAGGCACAGAGGTGAAGAAACTGGCTGGGTCTTCCATGACAGTCAAAGAGAGCTGAGCAAAGAAGATCTCCAGACTTCTGCCCCACCAGGTTCCTTACAGGTACACTCTACCTTTCAATAGTCAACCCCAACAGGAAGAGGCCCACATGCAAGGATTCAAGTGTCTGTTTATTCCCTAAAAGGCCTTCCCTAATAGCACTCAGTATGCTTTTTTGATAGTGAAAGGTAGTGTAAAGAACAGTTTAAATCTACAGAAGTAGGAAGAGGTAGTTGAAGAGGAAAAGCAGCTTATGAGACAGTAAAGGCCTAAACTGGGGAACGTTGCATTAATACATAGGCTAACACATAGGGAAAAATAACAGGAACCATCAGATGTGAGAAATGAGATGGGTGTTTCACTCCGCTTTGTTAACAGAAGTGAGCATGATGGAAAATAGCATTGCTCCAGTCTCCTAATGGAATACCATAATTCATAATGAGAAGAATGGAAGAAGAATTCATAATTCTCCAATAATAATGGGACACTAGTAAAAGAAGATCTCAGTTGTGAAATTGTTTCCCCTCCTCCTGAACTGGTGTTCCCACTTTTAGATGCACCAGCACTTCAAGCATTTAATCTCTGAAGCACAGGTAAGGCCTGTGCTTTTTTCAGTTTATTCACAGTAAATCTTGCATGGTTTCATTAGCTATTTTTCATACTCCAGTGCTTTTCATCTACTCGCCAATTACACGCTTACAAGTTTAGTAAAGACCTTAAACTCACAATTGTGACCACTTAGGTTTGCTGTGCAGCTCCTTGGGAATTTTATAGCATGTGGCTGTTCGTTACATACTAGCACAGGGTTGCCCTCTTTGGGAAAGCTCACTGGGAGGATCATTGACCTGTTCTGACTTTCTGGGAGAATCCCACAAAGATGGGATGGCAGCCCAGCCTACCTCAGACACTTGACCTCCACCCAGCTGGGGTGAAATTCTCCAGCTGCGACCCGCGGGATGCTTCGACTACTGCAACTCTAGCCTTGCATTCTTTCCTGGACCTTGGCAGCCCTGCTGAGCCAGCGGACCACGCGTGTCCCCCCCGTTTCTGCGCCCACCAGGTGGCAGGCGCGCCCCCTCCCCGCTCCGCAGCGCCCCCTGGCGGCCGGACCGGCGCTTCCATCCCCGGCCGGCTCCATCAGGCTCAGCTCACACCTTGCATTCTTTCCCCATTTTCTTCACTCCCTTTTGGAGAGTCCCCAAACCTGCTCCCTCTTCGAGGGTGTGCTGCCCACCGCTGAGCACATTTCCCACCCGCCTCTGCTCCACGACCTCTGCTGCCTTGCTGCCACAGCTCCAGCTTTGTGAGCTTGCTGAGCAGCCCTCTGGTGCTGCCAGCTCGGGTCTGGCTGCAGTTCCTGGGCCAGGCAGTGCAGGATGGCTGCCAGGGCACCTTCACGCAGCTGGTCCTGCCTACCTGCACAGCATCCCTCCTCAGCTGGCTCTGCTGCCTGGGACCACATTCCCCAGCAGTGACAAGCACTGGAAACCCAAATCTCAACAGCACTCACCTTACATACCAGATTGGAGTTGTCCTCTATCAAACTCAGCCAATTGCTGTCTGTCACCCTGGTTAACAATAACAATATGGGCAGAGCCAGCACAGCCCCAACAAGCCCCATCCTGTCACTGCCAGGACAGAACAGCAGAGGCATCCACCAGCTCAGAGAGAGGCAGCCAGTCTTCTTTGAGAGCTCAGCAGAGCACTCAGCTATCAATGCTGCCTGAGGACCAGTGCAGGTGTTTGGGATGTAGGGAGTGCAATGTATTCCACCTGGGAAAGATTCTTCAGGCAAGTTACCACTCCCTGCACATCATGTACATGCTACAGCATGAGTGGCAGACATATGCCATGGAGGACATACCAGACGCACCTGCTGAAGGTTGCCAGGCTGCTCAGTTTAATCATTGCATGTTGACCTTGGGAACACTCCCACCTCTCAGGGCCTTCTGGCAGGGACAGAAAGTGCAGATATCCAACACAGAATAATTTAGGGGAAGTCCAAGGGATGGGCCTAGGGGTATAAAACTGGATTAGCAGTTCAAATTTACATCCTCAGCACTGGTTAACTGCCATGTAACTCACTGCTGGACAGGGAACTCATCCTGCCTGTTCCTGTCATGCCTGAAGCAAACCTTAGCAATGAGTCACTTTGAGATCAGGGTCATCCAGAGCAAAACATCAAGTATCCCTGATACCTGCCGTAGGAATATCCCTTTCACCATCTCCTAGCAGTTGTCAAATGTCAGCAGTTGACATTTTGGTGCTGTTTTTCCCCTAGTCCATGGCTAAGACTCACACTAACACCCACATGCTGAAGAGGAGATACCCTGTCACTAGGAACGAATGAAAGAAATTTTTGTGCCACACCCAGCAGCATCAGAGGAAGGGCTAAGTCCCTGCATCTGAAGGCCCAGCACCTCGTGGGATCCAGCTGTGTGCCCAAGAAGGAAATGCAAAACAAGGAGTCCTGACATCTGTGGAAACCAAGACAGGGACCCTCTGGACACCAAAGAGCTGCCTTAGTTCTACTCCAGCACATCCTGAACTCACTCCACTGGTTTTTAGGAGGTGGGTGCTGGCCAAGTCCTGCTTAGAGAGCAGAGGGGCAGATTTCTAGGAGCTACAAATGATTCACCACATTTCTATCTTTGTTCACCAGTTTTCCCTAACCAAGCCATTGTTTAGATGAAGATCATTTGTCTGCAGTGCAATTATATCCACTCAACCTGCACAGTCCCATGCTGTACTTATTTTTCTCTAATTATGCCTGACCATATTATTCCAGATAATCCATGAAGTTTACATTTTATAGGTAGGAAGACAAGATAAGAAAGGCTCAAGTGGCCATTTGAAAACCCAGAGGCTGGCATCAGTTTTGGGATTAAATGCTACATGTGCTTGATACTCAGGATGAGCCAATCACCTGACTGAGACAGTTTTTTAAGGATATATTTGAGTGATTGAGAAGGAGGTGGTGAAATAGGAGCTGAGGCCCTACAAGTCACTGTCAATGTTGAGTGTACGCCAGTTAGCTGCTATCTGTGTCCCAGTGCTTTCCAAATTCATTCTACCCCAGAATTGAGGCATGTTCGCTGGGATCCTGGAGTTATTCTGGGGTGCTCTCAGCATATTACAGATGTGATCAGGTGAGGACATCGTTGAGATTACATGGCAGTCTCTTGGTAGTGGTTTGAGAAGTGCCATCCTGACAAGCATTCATCCCCCAAAGCTGCACAGATGAGTGTCATATGTGCAACCAAAACTTTGCTGGTTCAGGGCAAGGTAAGTTTGCCTGGATTCTCCCTATGTGATATTTTTTCTGTTCAGGGAAGCTCTTTCAAGTTTTAGCGTTGCTAATTTTTATATGCAAATTCTTTTTCAGAGTTGTTATTCCCAAGGCACACCACAGAGCCAGCACGCTATTTAAAAAGTAGATGGCACAATGGACAAACAAAACAGAACCTCAGACCTAGGGTGTCCCCAGTGCCAAGCAGAACCAGACAGTTACTCCATGTGTCCTTCTTATGCCACTATTTCTACATCTACAATTTGCTCTGCTTGTGTGACACTGTGAGCACATGCTTCACTATTGCCCCCAGACTCTTATCTGCAGAACTGCTGTCTCACCAAGTTACTCTCCAAGTGCATGTTTGGACAGTTGACTCTGTCCCTCAAGCTAGAACTTTGTACTTGTCTAGTGAATTGCATCCTATTATTTAGTTCAGTCAGTGGATCCCATTTGCCAAGATCTTACTGGAAATTTAAGCAGGGTGACCCCCGACACATTTTCCACTCTTCCTAGTCTAGTGCAATCTACAGAAGAAAGAAGCTTGGTCAATCGTTCTTTGCATGTATCAGCAGCGAAATTCAAAGTACCTGTACTGCAGATATTGATCCCAGAGGTTTTCCAGCAACCCTCAGACTGAAAGTGGGTGCTCTTAGCCCAGCTTCCCAAAGCATCCACAACTATCCCTTCCCAGGTAAAATTAGGAGGGTAAGAAGAGTTGTGATAATGCCATACAACTCTATATCAAAAGCCATACATTTCTGCTCCTTCACCATTACCTTACCTTCATTTCTCAAAGACTCATGAATAAAATCACCTGGCATTATCAGTTAGAGAAGGTTGATGTAACTTCCATGCTGGCACTGGTTGTTCTTGAAGTTTACACTGGAACCCTCTGCAAACATGATCCTTTCAAACGCAGCTTGGATGAAGGAAAACACATACCTTCCAAAACATACTGAATGCCTGCTGTGTGAATGCATGTGGTGGTAGATGATCTGCTGCACCTCTCCAGTGCCATGAGGATCAGACTTTGTAAGAAGCCTCTGTAGGCTGACTTTTTGAATGAGACTTCTAATGTTAGTACTGTCACAAGACTTAGGAGACAAAATGAGGACGCTTTCAAAAGGTAACAGAAATAGCTAAGAACAAATGATACTGGATTGCAGCGTTCCTTCAGTGTTATCTGCCCAGGATTTCTTTTACACTTCGAAAAGATCTTGCCCTCTATTAGCACTCAAAACACAAACACCAGGTTAATATGGGGCATTTTACCACCAAAACTAAGAGGAACCAAGAATTCTGCATCCCTTTAAGTGAGGAAGTAGACATAGAAAGGGAAGAGTGTGTTTACAGCTCCATTCTTTAGAGGAGACAGGGTAGACAGGTTCTTCAAAGACCTGGAAAGGCAGCAAAACCAGGCAGGCAGGTAAGGGAGCAAGCAAGGAGACCTAAAAATGTTCCTGGCTAGAAACATAACAACTTGTAGGACTTTTCCCCTTAAGGACTCCAAATGTCCTTTACTTGGCCACCCATGCACACTGCTGCAGCCCACACACCATGGCAGGGATGCACTCTACTCAGGTGGGAATCCCAAAGGATTTTCAGATGGGAATGGACTTAGACAAAGGACATGAGCACCATACCATCCCTGTTCTGTAGGGAAAAAAAATCAACACAAAATGCTGCTCACAACATACAGCTCTTCACTGGGAGAAGTGATGAGGGAAAGGAGGAAAAGTGATGCTGGCATCTGGAGGAATACAAAGCTTCTCTGCTCTAGTCCTGTTGCCCAAGAGGAAAGAAAACATTCATTTTAAAAGGGACTGAGATATGGATGTACGCAAAGTTGAAGCAGCAGACAGGCAGAGACACATCCCATCTTTGAGTATTTTCTTTGTGTGTCACTGATAAGCCTAGAGTAGGGAAGGCCAGAAAAAGAGTCCAGCAAGTTTCTCCTTTGTCATTCCTGCTTCTAATACCAGCAGCATGTATGGTCTCTCAAGGCAGCCCCACACTTCTCCTTGCCAGGTTATGCCTGCTTCCCCTAACAGGAGTCTATCAGAAACATCTCCAGAAGGAGAATAAATATCTGGGATTTAGCCAGCAGCATGGAAGAGCAATGTCTTCCCCATCTCTAGACCCGAGGTTATTTTTAACTTTGGGAAAGTATTTTTGTTCTCCTAAATGCTGGGGCAGCCGTCAAATGTTCAGTCTGCTGTTGCAGCAAGGAGACAGGGTAGAAAGCAATGATGCAGAGCATACAGACAAAGAGGATAAACAGTGGCGTGGGACACTGTGCTCTGCTCAACAGAGGCAGCTGCAAGCTGACCTTGAATGTGCCCTCATCCTTCTCCGGTGCTGCAATTTTCCCCTGTGCTGACTATGTGGCAACGTGTCCCCAGGGCTCACGCTTGCAGCCTGCAGCATCCCCTCCCTCCCCACACAGATGCACACCCACCCTTTGATGCAGCAGGCATCTCAGACGCGTTAGCTGCATCCAAACTCGGGTGACACCATGGAGCAGGAGGCACTGTGGCGCTGCCCACGCCACCTAAGCTGCGTCAGGAGATCTGCCACTAGGAGGTGGCATTTCCGCAGGTCCCTGCTCGGCGCTTCCTCGGTGCTGGCAGCCTGGGATGCGATACCTGAGAGGGTGGTCTCAGCCCGAAGAGAGCGGCAGGAGGTGTGGGCTGCAGGAATGGGAAGGAAGGCACAGAAGGCCTGGAGGAGGAGCAAGGACAGCTGAGATGAGCGGAGCAGACTGCAAGCCGAAGAAGGGAGGCTGCAGAACTGGAGGGGGTGCCGCTGCCCGGCCAACCAAGGGCGGCAGGGTGGGGGTGGGCACTCGGCATGCCGGCTCCTTGGCACCTGGCCTGCCATATCTGATGTGGGTAGAAGGACACCAGAGAGCACCAGTGCCGAAGAGAGGGTGGCAACACAAAGACCGCTGTGTTCCTTTGGTCCCCATCCCTTTCTCCCCCTCCTCTCCCAGTTTATTTACCCGAGTTCTAAAGACAGCCTCAGTCCCGAGGGACTGGCTGAAGTGGCCAAGGGGTGGGCTGTGAGGTCATCTTCAATGAGGGCAAAAATCCAGTGTCAACAATGCTGCCCATTGTATGGCCCTGTTTAGACAATATCGGCTGGGTTCTTGCTGCTGGCAGCCCGAGGACTGCGAGCAAAGCCTGTTTGGGGTAACAGGAGGGGAGGAGAATGGGCACGGTGTCTGGCATTAGGTCAGACAGCAAAGGATGGTGCAAAGTGCAGAGATAAGCACCATATCCCAGTCATCAGCATGTTATCACCCTAATTCTTGATGCTGATAAGATTATCTTGGTGCTGATTCTCTCTTGAATGGCAGGGAATTTAGCCATCCTGGTCACAGCCTGGAGGCATGGCCCATCACTCCAATTGCATCAACTTTCCCTTCTAACCTTGGCGTAAGACACTAGTGTAATTTCTACTACCTCATTGCCTCCCTTTAACTCCACATTTCCCAATCAGCGGCAGGAGGGTGGCGAGGCAAGCATCAGCTTCTTCCTTCAGCCCTTGCACTTCCCTGGACTGTTGTGGGAATGCAGTTGTGGGTTTCGACACTGCCACTTTTCTGGGAGCCCCCAACAACTTTAACTGAAGAGCCGAGGTAATCCATACTGAATTTAGCCATGATTTAAGAGTGAGGGTGGAGCAGGGGATCTTCAGGGGTTTGTAGGAACCATTGCATTTATGGAACAACAGACCATGTTTTAAAGCGGGGGAGGAGGGAACATGACAGAAAGCAAGCAAGTGACCAGAATGCTGCCAGTTCTTGTAAACATAAATAGCATTTTTGGTAAATGCCATGATATCAGAATCCTCAAGTCACAGTATCTGGAGCCAAGTGACTAAACAATTCTTAGCTTTCAATTTCAAAAAGGAAAGCCATTTGCTCCTCTCCTGGTCAAGTAAGAGTGTGTCATGGGGGACAAAACAGTACTAAACGTGGATGGTGACCCCATGAGCTGGCATCTGATCTCTGGCACCTGAACTCCTGAGACTGACAATCCAGAAAGATCAGCAACTGCCATCACCTTTCAAGCAAGCATTAACTTTGAACTCTTGTAGTCTGAGCCAGGTCCTGTCCCAACTCATTCTGTAGCCATGGTCCCCCACCTCATTTCTATGCAACACATTAACTGTGCCCAGAAGTCAACCTGTCAAAACCAGGGTTACCATTAACCTACAAAACCACTGGCAGTGGTGGTGAATGATGCAGATGTTCATCTGCCCTGCAGAGTGGGCTTGATGCCTTTGAAGAGCAGATTCTTCATGAGGGTAAGAGGAAAGAAAGCACTGGTGACAGGACAGAAAACCACCCCTACACTTCTCCTTAGATGAAATGCCCATGGCATGGTTCTCCTACCCTAGAAAAAGCTCTGAAGCTGGAATTGCTTCATACTTCTTCGGGAAAACAATGCAAGAGATTTAGAAAATAATCCTAGGAAAATGTTTGCAAATCTTTATTTTTGGCAGAGGAGAATGCATGGGGTTCATGTCTTTCCCCAGTTTTCAGCTTATTCCCTCATTACTTCAGTCTCCTCTTCTTGTTTTCAACTTCCAATTGTGAAATAGAAGAAAAAATGGGAGACAAGGATTGCTGTTAAAGAAGATAAACAAACAACATGAAATAAACCTGGCAAAATCATTGCAGCAAGCTTATTTCTGTGTGTAGCTTTTGCAACAGTTTTGAAGGGGGTAACTGAGGAGATCCACTAAAATTTCCAAATATGTCAACACCAGATGAAATCCCCTTGCAAAACGTACTGCCATATGGCAAAGCAGTACCTCTTTTGTCAATGCCTGAACCCTGTAGCCACATTCAGGAGCATGACCCTGTTTCAAAGGTGATCAAAATGGCAGCTGGAGAACCTGGCCAAGCTGTGAAGGGCCTTTCTCAGGGCTTCTTCTTAGCACGTAAGACTTGAAACCTGCCAGGTGAGCACAGCCCTGGCAATGGTCAAGATCCATCTCTTCCTCTATTCAATAAAAAATGTGACAGTCACCCCCCCCAGAACTTGATTGGCGAAAATTCAGAAAACTTACTTCTGTTGTGAGAGAGCAGCCAGAGATGGTGTTAATTTTAGAGGATGGTAAAGTCTAGCTGCCCTGTATGTTTCCTCATAGTCCCATTCCAAGCCTGAGGAAAGAAACCAGTGGGAAAGGAAAGGGCTCTGGTGGGTGAGAGTATCTGCAAAACTTGAATTCCCCAAAGCCTCATTGTCACCCACCAGTAGCATTGACAGGTCTCCCCCTGGTTCATGGCACTGAGATTATTTTCCCCATGTGGCATGAGCTGGAGATGATCTTTTTAAAATTAGCACGTACCACCTTCTTCTTTTTCTCTTTTATTTATTTTCTTTATGTTTTTCTCTTGGAAATAGCAGGAGTCAGATTTTCTTAGGGTAGATTTTAGCTCAGTTTATATTTCTTTCAACACTCCCATAGAAAGTAGGTAGAATCTTTAATTAAAACACCATTTTTCCTCAGTGTTCACTAATCCTCAGTGCTGTTAACCAAACATGTAATGGAGAGTCTTAAAAAGGAAGGTTAAAAGTCCCTCCCTGACTCATGTTAGCTTTCACCATCTAGGAACACCTTCTGATGTGGTCTCTCTGTTTTAATACTGTGTCTCAGAAAGTAGGTATGACTTGAGATCCTGCTGTAAAATTTAAACACATACTTCTCACAAATCTTTTCACCCATCACAGTGAAATGAAAAAGGAGAGATATATTTTCCTCCTTTGCTGGACAACTCTAAATCTGAAGAACAAATGGGCTACTGTTATTTTTCATTGTCACTTTTCCCTTCCAGTGATTATAATGCAGCTCACTTTTGACACCTGTCACTGAATCAGCCCCCCTGTGTCTGAGTGGGATCAGACCAGGGATGGACTCTGCTGCAAGATCTGTCTGCACATCATGTGGTCAGCTCCATCCCTGCAGGAGATCTGCCTGACAGGATATGTGTCAGGGGATATGGGCACACTTCAAAATGGCTTTTCACATCCCCATTCCTCTCTCAAAATGACTCATATGTCAGCGAGGGGCTGAGGCTGAACATGGGACATGCTACTGAGCGTGGAAAGGAGCTACAACAGGTCCTGGCCAGGGTGATGGCACTAGGGTACCCTCAGCCTTGGTGTTAAATAGCCGAGGGTGCCCTGCACGGTGACCACACGGTGGAGTTAGGAGAGCTGCTTCCAGGCTCTGCCACCAGCAAGGTCTGATTTGTAAGGGCCCTCTTTTTCATCTTAATAGTGAAGGTCTGTGTGGGATAGAGCTTGGATTTTGGATAGATCTTGGATTTTGCATAGAGCTTGGATGTTGCTGGCATTACTGGCTAGCAAGGAGGTTGTTGTGGAAAGCAGCTGATGACAAATTGAGCTGCTCATTTTTCCTTCCATTCTCTGCTGAAGGCACAGTTTACTGGGGGAAAACAGGCATGATTCTTTTTAAAACGACACAACCAACATTTTCCAGATTGTTTTTGCATATCGAGGTAAACACCTCCATTGACATACATGCTTATCCGGCTCTAAGTTGTGGGGTGCTTTTCTTTGCAGAAATGTATGATTTACATACACACATAAACGTGCAGAATGCTCCCCAGACAGACCCGCAATACAGATGTTTCATGCTGGAGTCCCCTCCTCCCCAGCCGCAGCCAGATGCGGAAGGGGCGCGGGGCTCCCCCGACATCGCTCCCGCTCGGGGGCTTCCTCCTCCCTGGGGGCAGCCCCCGGGGCCCGGGGGGCCNGCCCGCTCCGCCCCGCCTCTCCCCCCGGGTACGCCGAGAGCCGGGCCCCCGCCGCGACTGGCTGACCCCGCACATCCCCGCCGGGCAGGGGGCACCGGGACAGCCCGGCCCGAGAGCAGAGCCCCGCTTAAATACCCCGCACCGCCTGCCCGGGCCGCACAGCGCGCCGCGCTCGCAGCCGACCAGAGCCAGCCTCCCGCCGCCGAGAGCAGAGCCAGGGCCGCCCATGCCTGCGCACTTGCTGCAGGAGGAGGTATGCGGGGGCCGGGGGTGCGGGTGCTTTGTCTTCCCTTCGCCCCTTCCTTCTCATCTCCGCGGAGCCGGCAGCGCTGCTGCTGTCCTGGGAAAAAAGGTCGGGGCACCCACGCGTGTCTGTGCGCGCACACACACACACGTCTGCACACGTGTGTGCGTGTGTGTCCCCTCCGCACCGCTGCTCAGCCGTGACGGGAAGGTGTTCGGAGCGAATTTAAGGCATCCCCCAAGCCGCATGGGGAGCCCACGGAGAGAGCAGAAACATCCGCCTCTGAGATTGTCTCCCTGGATCCCGTGCCCACGGGTAGACTGAGCATAAAATACAGGTTTATCTTGAAAACACTCATCGAAGCACCCTGGTAAGGGCTGCTCAAGAAAGTCTTTTGTGCCAAGAGGTCGCGGGGTTTTTGGTAACGCTAAGACTGTGATTTTTTTTGTTCTTGTTTTCTTGAATAATTTTCTTTTTTAATAAGAAAGGGGGTTCACTCACAGCGTTTTTAAGCCAAATATTGCAGCAGGCAGCGTCTCTAGGACAGACACAAGGTGAAAGCAGCTGGCTGCCCAGATGAAATGAATGACTGTGTCTGCATTGCCTGAGCCAAGCAAGCATACAATGGGGAGACTGCCCATTTTTGGCATAAGAAGGTGTGAATAACAACCTGACACCTGGAAGATGTGTAGAGCTGTTGGATCTTTAAAGAATTTAATTTTTAATTTTGCCCCTTCCGGCAGCCACCCTTTGCCCAAGAGGAAGCAGGGGCTTGATTCTGGTGTTTCTGCTCCCACATTTACATCCTTCCTCTTCTGCCAGTGCTGAGAAGTGGAGATAAATCACAGTCCTGCTCTTTTTCTGTCAACAGCACTCAGGGTCTCCCCTGGTCCTTTTGTGCAGGTGCCATGACCTTCCAGGGATGCTGTGATGTAAAGAACTTTACTCCTCTGCACTCCCGAAGCGGATGTCAAGGGCAGTGTGCTCAGACCATGTTTCATGGTTTTGGCATGTATTTTGGGTCATATCCTGGAGGCTGGAAAGAATCCTGTCTTTGGATCATGTTGGGCATATTCAAATATACTGGACCTGAGATTCAGTGCCCTGGGGCCCCTCTGCTGTACCCAGCACAGAGCCTTTGAGCTGCAGTTGGTTGTATAAGCTGGCTGGGTGCCAGGGTCACCTATGGCGTGTTCAGTGCTGGGGGCATGGGGGTGTAGATGGGGAAACACATCTGTTCTGCACATGAGAGCTGCAAAGTCATTCAGAAATGAGGGAGAGCTTATGAAAATTATTTAGCTGGCCTCCTCCCTCTCTCAGCCCTAGAGCCCACATCAATCTCCATTTCATTTTCCAAGGCAGGAGCCACAGGAGCCACTATGGCCATAAGGGAATAAAAATCCTTCTTTCCTCCCCATTTCCCTTGTTTCAACCTAAATAGCTGCCCTCTCTCCCTCCCTCTTCACCCCATGCTCCTCCCACCAAGTCTGTAACGGTGGAGCTGCTTCACAGCTTTATAGCCCTTCTGTTTCAAGGTTAGTTTACATGTGAGAAATGACCAGTTTCATTATACCAGTGTAATTCCAGCAGCATAGGTAAAATTTCTCATGTGGCTACAACTACAACTCCGTAGGAAGAGATTTTTTCCTCTCTGCTGCTTTCTTTGCGCTCTCCCTCCTCCTCCTCTGCCCCAGTGTAACTTTGACAGTGACATGAGCTATCACGGAGGAGAAAAATGCAACTCCAACCCCACATTCTTACTCTGGAAGCAGCATGTCCATATGGGGAGTGTTATCCATCTAATTATACCACCAAATCTCTGTTGGGAATTCTTCCTGCATAGACAAGTCTTAGGTCTTTTTGGTAGATTGTCTTGCAGCCAAGAAAGAGAAGTGTGCCTTTCTGCCAAAATACCAGATGAGGATATCTAACACTTTGGAACGGGCAGGACTTTTCCTTGCCTAATCTTTGGGTTAGAAGCCATTTCTCGTGGTTCTTTTGGTGGAGGGATTGCCTCTAAATTCTGCAGCAACTGAGAGCATCATACCCTCAAATCATTAATTAGGAAAGCAGGCAGAGACAGGCTGTAGCCAGGCTGCAGAGGAGCAGGTCCCAAGCTCAGCATCTTGTCTGGGTTCAGTGAAAGCAGCAGGATATTTTGTGTCCAGGTTTTTTCCTTTCTAACCTTTGATTCCAGAAGGAAAAACTTAAAAGTGCTCCTGCTATAGAGATCATTTTACTTCCCAAATGTGGGGAATCTGTCAGCCTTGCCAGCTCCTCCCCATCGGAAGGTATGTCTGTAACCCTCTAGTTTCTACCCTTGGGAAAGGGAGGAGTTGGGGTGGCCACGTAAGCTGCCTGGCCTGATTTTAAAGCCTCCCTCAGGAAACTAGGCCATGGAAGAGCAGTGGTCTTTTATGAATCCTGGGTACCTGGGTGAGAATCTGCAGTTAATTCAGGATAGATTTCTACTGGAAAAGGAGCTTTCCCAGCTTGACCATGCTCCCTCCCGCAGTCTCAGCTCTCCTGTTTCTGCTGGCTGACCTTTAGTGCCCCTTCACATGTGGTGACAGCAGTGTGGGTGGCAAAGAGATGTGTCCTTTGTGCAGGTTCCTGGGAGGTGAGGGGATGGGGGCGATCTGTGGGGGACAAACCACTTGTACCCCACGGCTTAGCACCCTCAAGGGTTGAGCCCTGTTGGGCACTTGGGCTCAAACCTGACAAAGGGCTGCGAGTACCAGCAAGCACGCGGCTGTCATGATGGAGATGGAAATTGGTGATTCAGGGTTCAGTGACCTGTCTCATTAGGGTCAGTCCTGCCTGCTCCTTTCGTCATGCATGCCTGATCGGGCAGGCTGTCACTCAGCCAGGGCAAACAAGCATGTGCAGAGGGAATGTTGTGTCACAGTTACAGAAGGGACCCGGGAGCCAAGCTGAGCCAACCTGATGCTTATAACCCTCTCTGCATGCTGGTGGCCATGGCTCAGAGGATTGTCCTCCCATGCCTCAGTTTGCCTGTGGGTGGGAAGCAGGAGAGGGATAAGAGGCTTAGCAGCAGGCATGGAATAACGAGAAGCACCTCAGCTGACTGCTTCCATCCACTGATCTCCAAGCATGTTGATCTTGCCACATCCCAGCCTGGAAGGTGAGGCAGAGGAGATAAGGAAACACCCCAGAGCAATCCCCCTGTGGATCATCCTGATGTTCCCCCCATGATCCCTAGTTGGGTGACACAAAGAGGCAGGATATCAGGAGCAGCCCAATGACTTATTATAAAACTGTGTTTCAAAACCGTATTTTTCCCCCACATCCTTTGTTCATTCACAAGATTTCCTTTATTGTTGTCTGCTTATGCACATGCCAGACCACAAACCCACCTAAAAACACCCACTGAATCAAACTGAAAGAAAGTGAAAATCCTTGCAGTCTGCAAATGATCTCACCAAAGCCACTGGTGGTAAAGAGACTGGTTTTCAAGTCTTTTTCTTTCATTTCTGCACCCTATCTGCCACCTCTTCTCCACAGAAAGACCAGGCCCCGATCTCTCAGGCCATGACTTCATGAAGACAGAGCAAGCTCTTCTTGGTGCCAAGGGCTCAGATGAAAAAATGGCACTTTCCAGGGAAATTACAGGCTGAGTCTTCACACTACCAGCCTAGATGCTCGTGTTTCTGTTTTTTGCATTGATAACCACTAACTTCTTGTTTTGTTTTCCCTTTTTCCTTTCTTGAAACTATGTATTGCCACCTCTCCAAGGAGTTCTCCTCCACTTCCAGCACCGGTGCTGTTGACACTGTCACCTCCCGGGTGACAAGGAACGGGAATGCCGTTGTGGAGAAGGACTTACTCAACCATGAGGACTTGGCAGGAGACCGGGGAATGATAGATGATATCTTTGATGAGACCTACCGGGAGAAAGAGGGCCCCAAGCCGCCGCTGCGATACGTCTGGAGGAATATCATCCTCATGAGCCTGCTGCACCTGGGGGCCATATTCGCGTTGACACTGATACCTTCTGCAAAGATCCAGACATTGGCATGGGGTAAGGACATTCCTCTATCTGTTTCTTGGCATCTGCAAACCCCAGATCTGTTGGGTGGCATTGCTGTTTTCCTTCAGGCCCACAGACTTGGGGATGAGAAAGAAGGAAACAGAGGTCTTCTGTTAGAAGAAGCTATTCAGCCAGCTCCGTAGAAAGCTGTGTAAGGGCTTGCTAGTGTCTCTTGTAAGGCCATACATGAGAGGGAAGGATTTGGCAGGGATTTGGCTTGGCTGCTCAAAGAACAAACTTGATTCACAGACATTAGGATTTGAATTGGCCCACACTTGAACATGCAGCCACTTCTGGGGTAAAGCCCAGAAAACGTTTGATGGAGTACTATGACAGTCCTAGAAAGTTAGGAGGAAAGATGCTAGTAAGAGCACTTTAAGGGGTGGCTGAGGAGGCAAGGTACAGGGCACTGTTAGGCATGAGACTGCTATCCAGAGATGACAACCATTCCTGTCCTTAACAGGGAAGGGTAAATCCTGCGGAGCTGTCACGTGTGTGAGGGCGAAGAGACAAAATACAATTGTGATGAAGGTAAAAGTCAAGAATGAAGTCTGAAACTCAGGTCTTTCATAATCATTCTTAAAAAAGCACAGATTAGCCACCATTGTCCCGGAACCAAGCCTGACAGCTTTCAAAAAATAAATAAGCATATCTCCAGGCAGCAAATTCCAGTGGAAAGCACAACCCAGCAGAAGGTAGCTAGGCAAAGCTCCACTTTCTGAGAGACCTTGTCCTGGGTAGTAGCCTTCTCTGATGGCTTGAAAGACAGCTGGGCTTGGGGCCCACACTGCAGGGGAGCCTTGCTTTCCATGAGCCTTTGTGTGGACCCCTGGAGGAGTCCAGGAGCCAAACAGCTCCCAGTGGGGAGGTTGAGAGTTTGCATCCAGCCCCTCGCCTCCCTGTGAAACAGCATCCTGAAATGAAAAGCAACAGTCTAATCTGAGACCTGCTGATGTGGCTTTTGTTTTCAGTGGTGCTTCTGCAAAATGCTTGGCTGGGAGTAGTTTCCTGGCTAGCCTGGCTGTGAATGGGTCCTGGAATGATCCACCAGGTCTGTCATGCTCTCAAAGTGTGTCCTCCTGATGGTTGTGTGCAATGAGCATTACAGCTGAACAGGGAAGGAGATGGCTTCCTGGATGGCCAGGCTGACTCTTCCTCCTGGACCTTATCAGCCACTCAGAGGCAGAGGCCTGGGGGATGAACATCAACGGAGGCCACAGTCAGTCTGGTTACAGCATCTGCAGAAGCAGAGGCACTGATGTGTTCTCTGTGCAGCCAGCACAGCCTTTCAGGGGGATGTTCTGAAAGAACACTTTGCTGGGCCTTTCCCTTGTGAAAACCTGACAAGCTGCACTTTTCCCTGGACTGGCTGGGTTGGGCAGAACATACAGCCTCAGCACAACCATGGAGGAGAGCTTCAGGGCTCTTGTTCCTGTTCTGTGTGTCCCATCCCTGAACTCTCAGCCATAGGCTAGGCAAGGACTGCTGGCTTCTCTCACTCACTGAGCTGACAGCCTTGGTCTTCCAACCCCAGTCAAATATCGTCAGGGCATTGGGGCAAGGAGGACGGAAAAAGTGAATTTACTAATTTAATTTCAAGCTGCTGAGATGGATGATGATTTCCAAATCCATCCAATTCTTCTGCCTTGAGTTCCCTTGGGATACTCAAGTGGGCTTGAGCATTTTCATCTAGAAGGTTAATGCTGTTTTGCATTTTGCTAAATCTCACCATACCCCAAAATGATCTCTGAGGCAGTGTCTTTGCAACCACATGCCTCTTCAGGATGTCTGTATGGCATCCCATGACATTTCATGGGAATCTGCTTCACTTTTTATCTGATGTCACTCTCCCTGCTCTCCTTGCTCAGTCAACTGATGTGAAGTGCCAGTTACTCTGCTACCACTGTGAGGCACTGTGAGATTCCTTGGTGGCTTCTGGAGTGACATGCTCTGGGAATGGGAGAAGGACAGGGGGCTGGGGAAAACTGCACTGTTCTAATCTGGCAAAAGATCCATTCCTGCCTTACCAAAACTGGAGTAGCTTCACAAAGCTCCCTGTCCTGCACCCCGGGAAAAGACCACCCTTCATGGCACCTTGCAGCTGAGTCAGTGTTCCCCTATAATCTGTTCTCCCTAGTGCTGTCTGGAACAGGGATGCACTGATCCTTCACAGGTCTACCTTCTCCAAAAGGCTCCCTGCATTGCCCTTTTCTCAGCTCCCGTCTTTCTTTAGCACATACAAGGCATTTATGACTGTCATGTCAGTGACTTGCCATTATTTTCCCAGCACCATCCGATAGCAAGAGGGGACTGCAGAGGCTAATGTTGCTCCTGGCAGTGCACCATGGGCTCATGGCTGAGCAGCTCTACCAGTGGCAGTTCTGGAGCTGCTGGGGTTTTTGCTTGTTTGTTTTTCAGATCACTCCTTCCTTAGGCTGTGTACATATAATACAAAATTAACATGACCCCAGATGTTCTCTGTTGTGATGCAACAGGCAGCTGTGGTGCCTGGTAGTTCATATACCTTCTTTATTCTATTATAAGGAGAAATCCCCTGCTTATACCCGCTTCATCCAGGCCACCGTCTCCTTGATGTTCCCGTCCCTCTGAAATGAGTTATATTGGTGACTGTTCTCTTTTGTTTCCATTTCTCTGTGTGCTAATTCCTCTTTGTCTCTCAAGCTCTCCAGCCCTGCCTTCATCATTGTTTGCTGTTCTGCATTGCTGTGTGCATTGTATCCCCTGATCTCTTTCTGGTACAGAGCTTCCCAGAACGAGCTCGGGTTGTTGATCAGGTGAGAGCTCATCATAACAAGAGCTCTCCGAACCCTTCCAGCATGGGCTTTCTAGCCAGCTCCCCTTTTATTTATTGCCTTCTCCACTGCACTTGTCAAAGTCTTGCGCAGTCTTTTTAAGAATCACGGGCAGATTTTACGTCATTTGCCAAATGGCACAGAGACTGAGTCTGGAAGGGCAGGATGCAAAGGTGATTGACAGTTTCTTCTCTAACTGCTCAGATCCTTCCTGGAAATGTGATTTGTGGGTAGTCTTCTTAGCCCTTGGGTGCAGCAGATAGACAATATTTGTGTTAAGTCCTGTTGGCCTGGCCCAAAGTGTCTGTAAAACAGTGATGGTTCCTCTCAACATGGTGCTCTGTCAACACCCCAGTTCCCTGTGAGCCAGCAGTGCTAGAAACATGGGTTGATACCATTTTTTGTTGCTGCTGTATCATCTTTGGACCAAGGTGAATCTTGCTGGATAATTTGGGCAATTCTGACAGTCTGAAAATCTCGGCCAACACTGCCCCCAGGGATGTGTCCAGCAAAATGTTTACAGTTTTTTGATACATTCCCATCAAAAGTACTGTTGGCAACACCTTCCCACTTTGTGTTTTCTCCAGGCTTAACTAGCAGGTGGTGTGCTTCTCTTCCAAGTGTGGCAGGAAAGTTAGGTTTCAGTGACAGCAGCTCCTACTGCTCCCTTTACACAGCCTACATGTTTCCTTGCTTCTGGTATCTTTCTCCTGAGAGCAGAAGGACTCACCTGGCTAGCAGGGACTGGACAGCAAGGAGGAAACAGTCTTACACTGAGCAGAAGCCCAAGGACACCTGCTGGAGCAGGAACACCTCTTCATGTAAACATCCTTGGTGCTGACTGCAGATGACAATGCTTTTAGCACATTCCTGGCTTCCCATCATAACTTGGGATCTGAATCTGGGCCTTAAAGAGGTAAAGGCTGGTGAGTCATAGACATGACTGAATCCAGAATATCTTGTGTTTAATTTTTGTAGCACTGAGTGCTTATTACTGCCAGTGGTCGTAATTCTTTGTATTCCAATTGAATGGGTCACTGGGAATATCACCTATGAGTTGACAGTCTTTTGCATCTTGTAGTTCAAAACATGGTGTGGAAGATCCTCACTGAATCCTCAGCTGAAGGAGTTCCTAAGTCCTTCAGTTTGGGGCAGCATCACAGAGCAGCTGTTGAAATCTGTGCCACTTTATTTCACCTTCTTTACCCTCTTTCCAATTGAATTCCTAGTGGATGATCTTGGAGAAGTTTTTCTCTGTGAGGTGTTGATTCCCTGACTATGCAATGGTCATCAGTGTACCTCTTTGTGGGGATGAACCCTCTGAATCATTAGGGTGCTGGATTCTTCTGTATTCCACAAGGCTTTTCAATCTTATTGTCTATATCCTGTCACCGTCACAACAACTCTTAGGTATGGCTGATGGAGCTAATTGTCTCCGTGTAGGATTTGGGTTTCTGTGGGGCTCGTGCCATCTATGCATGGACTGAGAATCAGCTTCTTTCCCACAGAAAGTGTCTGCCCCTTAGATAAACTACATCTTCTGTATATGGGCAAGAGGCCAGACATCACAGGATTATAGTTAGAGTTGTAGCCTTTGTAGTGACCTGGGACGCAGCTCCCAGGGAAGTCAACATGAGCTGCTGAGGTCCATGGGCTTTGGATGAAGGCTGGGACTGTTCTATGCCAGAGCACCCGAAAGCAGTGGGTACTCTTTCAAATTTTTGATAAAAGCTTCCAGGCAAGGCTACACAAAGTACTGGGTTGTCTGGGTTTTGGGGTCTGTTGATGTCCTCACCAAATCTCTTTGGTGATTCCTTGTGCTTGCTGATAATGTCTTTGTTGCTGGTGTCATCTTTTCCCAGCAGGGCTATCCACAGGCAAATTCTGAGAATTGCCTGTATAAAAGAAATACAGGTCAGCTTCCTTCCTGCAAAGCTTAAATACAACAGTCCTCAGGCAGAGTTATCTTCCTGGAGGCCTCTTTTACCAAAAAAATTTCCAGTCAGCATGTGAGGATTCGCCAGATGGGGAAAGCTGAAAACTCAGGATTATCAACAGGGCCTCTACTCACCTAACCTGGCATTTACTTTCTAGTGCTATTGAAGATCATGAAATATCACATAGTTCATTTCTGTCCCCAATGCACCATTAATCCATGGGGCCTGCTTGCCTGGACAGATGGGCTCTTTCCCTAGCAAGTTGCCCCACACATCCATTGCAAGGTGCCATTGTTAATTATGGACTCTCTGTCTGGTGTTACCTGTGGGAATAGGGACTGATTTAGAACGAGTCTTAAAATATAAAATTAACAGGTAACTGGTCATGATTTGGCTCATAACTTTCAAGTCATCATCATTGAACTGGGTAAGATCTTCAAGGTGTCTAGCACCAGGAAGGCCAAACGGAGACCTGAACCAAATGCCCTATTTCAGCATCCTTCCCTTTTCCCCTTCCAGGTTTGGACAGCTTTGTGAGCTTTGCTCAGCTCTGTTGTCTCTTGCAAAGGCCAGATCCTGCTGCATTTGTATGCATTTTTATCCCTCTTCATGCCCTTTAAATCATCTATGACCAGTGATGACTTGGCTGAGAGACCGCAGAGGTGCTGGGGGACATGAGGCAGAAGTGGGCTAGTGCAAGGCTTGCACTGTACTCGGCAACAGGCGGGGAAATCAAGGGAGAAGATGAAGACGGGGAGTCACAGTCAGATGAGCAGCTGAGGAAGGTCGCATTGGTGCAGAGGGATTGGAGTGAGAAGGGTTTGTGCAAGTTTAAGGGGCCAGAAGAGGTTGTTAAATCAGTCCATACAGGCTTTTAGTGAATATGGGATTAGGTTGGGAATATAAGAAAACAATAAAGGAGGTGACAGAAGAGGGAACAGGAGTTTATAGGAAATAAAGTCTGAATTACTTTGAATAAAAGAATAGGGCAGAGCCTTGCAGATGTCTCAGATCTTTGATTCCAGACAAGTTTCTGGCAGAGTATCTTCGTTTTCTGGTTCAAGGTAAGCTTGATTAGAGCCCTTTGATTGAACTGAGCGATATTGTCAAGCATACCAGCAACTCTTGTCCATGGGCTTATATGTAAGAATAAGGAACTCCTTTCCTGATTGATGCAATTGGCTGAAATCTGTAAGTTTATGCCGAGGAAAGAGCTTCCCCTGGGGAACTGGTAAGAAGGCATCTCTTCCCACAGGGTCCTGAAGGTGGATCAGTTGACTTGTTCACAAATGTTCACCTTTCCTTCTTTGTGTCTGAGCCTGCAGGACAAACCAATTGTTGAATGCTCTCTCTTTCTACCAGACTTCCTGACCCTTCCTTTCTAGAGGAAGAATTAATTTTCAGACTCAATTTTCTTCTTACCCTAGCTTCCTAGTGGAATGCTGCTACAAACCTCTTGGGGTCTTTTCTCCATTTCAGTTCCAGGATGAGATGCTGGTGCTGAGGTTAAATTCCAGAGGCCCCAGGAGGACAAGTGAGAACACACAGACCAGGACAGATATGAACACATGACATGTTGGGAGAGGAATGTTTTTTACTAGCTGCCAGTGGGGCAAGGAATTCTTTCTGCCCTGCGTAGAGAGGGAACACATGAAGAAGCTCAACTGGGCCCAGCAACATCTGCCTCTGCCATGGGCACAACTTGCAATGAGTTGCTGGCCTTGGAGTTCCCTTCTGTAAAAGGTATAGGATTTGAGTGGCGGGGGGAATCAAAAAGACCCTGGGAAAGGGAGCCTCTGGGCAGATTTTAAGTCCATGGTGGAGCTGAAGGTGAAGCCTAAGCTTCAGTGGAATGATAGGTTAGATCTTTTCCTTGTGAGCTTTTGCTCAGAAAGGGAGTAAAAGAGAAGCCTGGGCTTGAGCTGTCCCCCTGAAAAATGACAAGATCATCTACCATTTCAGGTAAAAATAATGCAAAAGAAATTTACTGTGGAATGGTGAGATAGGAAAACAAGAGCCTGGATTATTCAGGGTGGGAGGAAAGGGGAAGCTGTTCCCATGTGGACTGCAGCGTTTTTACCATAGGGCTTTATGGAAGCAGCTGCTTTATACAATTTTGACTATTCTGCATCATGACAGATGGCACTGCTGAAGAACCAACCCTTGTGAGAAGTCTTCTACAGGAGAGCTTTCTTGCTTGTCAGAGATGAAGAGCTGAAGTGATTTGCCCCACATTGTTCAGAATATCTGTGTTAGCTTGGGCACTCTCACATTTAGTTTTATTGTCCCAATCTCTGCTCTCCATGGATTCCTCTCTTGCTTATACAGCTTTGGGGAAAGGGCCACCTTTGTGTTGCTCTGCCTGAAACTTTGCTGAAGGCTGATTCGCTCTAACTGTTCCAACACTTTCTCTTCCTCTGTAGCGTTTCTGTGTTTCCTGTTGAATGCCCTGGGAATCACAGCCGGATCTCACCGCCTCTGGAGTCATCGGTCCTACAAAGCAACACTGCCCCTGAGGATCTTCTTGACCTTTGCAAACTCCATGGCCTTCCAGGTAAGCACTTCGTCAGTGTGCTACTGATCTTCAGAAGGAAGTACTCCCATGAATTCTTGTCTCAGATACAGGACACAATCTGATGAAGAGGTTCCTCTCTCTCCTACTACCCCTTGTTAGGAAAAAGGCTGCCCTTTCCATCTAACACTGCAGTGCTAGAGTCTGTCTCATTGTCTTTACTTTGTCCTATCAGAGGTTGACTCTGAAAAGAACCCTGTGGGGAGAAGATTATTGGCCAAGACGAGGGGTAGGAAAGCTCTCCAAAGCAGGAATGTACCTTTCCTTCCAGGTGTGGTCTCCCTGTGCTTGCACCAAGTGTTCTTCTGGTGTTGTCTCACTCTCCTCTTGATGTGTGGCTGGTAAGGGGGAAGACATCTGCAAAACTCAGGGAGACAGGCTGTAGAATTTGCTGCTGCATAAAGACCAAGAACTTGTTGAGATTATGCAGTTAGGGGAATGTAGCTCTGGGTCAGAAGACTGGTATTTTGGAATAATCATGTATAAATCACACCACTGGCTTTCAGAGAGTCATTCCAGGTCAGTGATATTTTAAGGAGAGAAGGGCTGGGCCCATTCAGAGTGGCACTAGTTACTGCAGGCAGCTGTTAAGCACCTCAGGAGATTGCCTTGCCTCTCAGAGAGTACTAACCTCAGGATATTGCCTAACCACTGTGACAGCACTTCACAGTTCGAAAAGCAAACAGAACTGGAAATCTGTAGAAGTCAGAGTGAAAACTCAGATTGGCAGGGCAGAGAAAAATCCTGGTGGTCTCAGGTTTGCTGCTGTGAGGCAGCTCTAACAACACTCCATCCTCCAACTGTCCTGAAGGGACTTCATACAGACTTGATTGTCTGTGGGAAGTACTCGGGTGGCAGACTGCAGCACTTCCTGCGAGAAGAAGCCAAACAGAGAAGTATCAATGCTGTGCTCTTAAGTTATTCTCCAGAGGTTATAATTTTGTTTACATGTAATCAGAACAGGGTGGGGATGGGGTTTTTTAAGCCTTGAAAAACTTTCTAAAACACCATTGACTTTCTTCTTCTCTGTTAGTACCAAACCAGAGTCTTTCATGAGGAAGAGGAAGGACCAAAGCTGTTCATTCCAGCTAGTGGTCCAGCACCCAGCAGCGCAACAGGATGGGTTGCTGTATATTGGCTAGTCCTGTACAAAGACCATCTTTCAGAGGGTTATAGGGCAGAGGGGGAAAGAATTTGCTGAGCTATTGCTGTAGGGGATAGGAATAGACAAAGATGAGAGACAGACAGATATTTCAACTTCAATAGGAACTAATCCAAAGTTTTACTGAAAATTCGATACCATTCTCCATGGATTTTTTTTTAATGGTACTTTCAAAGAAATCAAGAGAAGGTTTATATTGAATTTATCTCATTCTTATTTGTGGCAGAGGAGGAGATTGGTAATTTTTAAGGTCAGGAAAGTCTATAGACTGTTTTATCTTAGGGCCTCCAGAAAATGCCTGTTGGCTGCTCAGAGACCTGTGGCTTGGGAATGCTGCCTCTATTTGGCATTTCTACCTGCAAAACCTCACAGCTTCAGCACAGCAAAAGCCCTCCTGGTTTTAGCTTATAGCTGGAAACTCTCAATGAAGAAAGCATTCTTCTTGGCTGTGCTTGCAGTTCTCAGAGGCTTATGATTTTCAGTCAGGGCTGCAGTTAGAGTGGTCCCAAAATAAGATCTGTAGAAAAGGTTATGTGCCAAAGTTTGGGTCAAGATACTCATTTTTCTGCTTTGAGACTTCTGGTTTGTGTTTGTAGACAGGGTGTGGTGAATGAGGTAATACCATGCTCCAGCTGCAGTACATGGTCTCTTTCCAAATTTGTGCCTCCTGCCTCCAGCAAGATGGAGAAAACCTTCCCACATGTGGAAACCCAAGTTGTCTGTCAACTTTCAGACTGGGCTTTCTCATGTTATGTGATGCTTTGTAGGGTCTGGAATGTGAAAGAGACTGGGTCACAGGTGAAACATTTCCAGCATAGGTACTGGTTGAGTTTGTCTGCCTACTAGATAGGGAGGGCAGCTGGGCCACCCTCTTCTGGGGAATGCTGAATGACCAAGCTCTGGCTAACATCAGTGAGGGCTGATCATACTTGGAGATGGATTTGGCTGGAAGGAAGACAGCAGTTCCCAGTATTTGGAAACAAGTGAGAATTTAATCCTGACCTGTGTCTATCGTTGCCTTCTTGTGCGGCCTGAAGGTAAAATAATTTTATCTCAGTTGAAGGTGGTTACAAACATTTGAGAGGGATTTGAGGAGTTGTGTCTCTGCTATAGGCTCCCTGTGTGGACAGTTCCTCAGTCTTTTGAGGCAAGAAATAGGGATGCTTATGCCATTTCCCTACCTTCAAAGTGTTTTCAGGAAAAGTCCTGTGTACTTAGGAGATTAAAGTGTCTCTTGTGTAATACAGATAATAGAGGAATGCTTGGATCTCTATTTCATGTTTTCTAGGATGGTGTAACGCATGGCTTTAAGTTCATCTAAATTTTGATACAAAGGAATGATCACAGGCTTATTAAAATCTATTCTTAAAACTGGCCAAAACAATAATTTCTTAATACAAATGATAAAAGTGTTGGCATTTTCCAAACTGTATTGATTTTCTGCTTAAATGGAACAGCTGTGGGACTGAAGAGGGGTATTTTGGAGAAATGCCATTGAAATGTTGTGTTTGTTCTCTTTCTAAAGAGGGGCCTTAATATTAAGACTATTTGTTTTCCAGTGTTAAAAAAAAAAAGGTTAAAAAAATCGTTACCCCCCAAGTTAAACATCTGATTTGGTAATCCTAGGAAAAGCAAGGCAGGATGACCTATGGAAAATGTCAGGTGAAGGGAAGGGGCAGGTCAGTCAGTCCCAGCTGGCACTGCACAGGGATAAGGACAAAAGACAACAAGAGCTGAGCATGTGAGGGAGGAACACTGACCAGCCAATGAGGTCTGGCTGCTGCAGGGGTGGGGAATCAATCAGAGCCAGTGATGCTGTGGGTGATGTGCAAACCAAAGCCTGAAGTAGCCAATTAAAAGCAGAGATGGGACAGCCCATCAAAGCACCAGGGCTTCAGAGAAAATTGGAGCGGTGGAGCAAAGAAGACTCAGCCTTTGTTTTAAAGGCTAAAAACCCCAAACACTAATGAAAGATATGACTGATGTTATGGTCATGATTGAGTTTGGTCATGATGAACTGAACCTCACGTGACTGTGTTGAGGCCAATAGGATTTAGGCATCTAAATGTTTTAGGCCTTTTTGTATTTGGAAGGGAACATCTCCAAGCTTGTCTCTTAAGTTTTAACTCCTGTTGCCTTGCAGAATGACATCTACGAGTGGGTCCGGGACCACCGTGTCCATCACAAGTTCTCCGAGACGGATGCAGACCCACACAATGCCATGCGGGGCTTCTTCTTCTCCCATATTGGCTGGCTGCTGGTGCGCAAGCACCCGGATGTCATTGAGAAGGGCCAGAAGCTGGACCTCAGCGACATAAAGGCTGACAAAGTGGTGATGTTCCAGCGCAGGTAAGTGATGGGGTCAGCCCTAATGTGGAGCCATGTGGGATGGAGCAAGGAACCTGCAGATGGGCTAGGGGCCCCAAACCCCTTTGATGGAACATGAGGAGATTCTCATGTGAGAAATGTTACTCTTAAGTGTGCCCAAGGCTTTGCTGTGAGGTGACCTGTAAGAAATGAGTTGTGCCTCTCCTATAGGAAGTATTTAGAAGCTACTGCTACCTCTAGCCGTCCCGCACCCCTCTCTCTGCCTACCCTGCAACATCTTGCCAGCAGCAGACTGAGCTTCCCACTGCAAAGCACCTCCACTCTTGCTTGCCCCACAGCCCAGCTGCTACTTTGGCTGGCCCAGAGCCCACACACAGGTGCTTCTAAGCCATCCTTGGAGATGATGCAGTACACCTTCCAGGCCATGTCTGTGCCTCTCTTTCATCAGTCTTCTGGAAACAGTATGGTGAAAGAAGGGTTGAAAATGGAGATGTGAGAGGCAGTAACTGGGAAGGATAGTATTGATTCACTGGTGCCTCTTAGATGGGGTATCTCTCAGCAGTCTAGGGCTATATTGGCACCAGGGCTGCAGGGAGGAGGGACTAAACCCACATAGTAACCAACCTAACTCAGGAGGTTCCTAGTTCAGTTGCAGACTGATTTTTCTTGTGGGCCATCAGAGTGGTTCAGCTTCCTCTACTCCCCTCCTTCTAATGTGAGAGAGCCCACATGCTCACCTGTTTGATGGTGCAATTGCCCTTTGCTTGTGCTTGGTGGGGTGTACTGGTAGGCAGCATCAAGTCTGCAAGGAGCAGTTTCAGCAATGGGCCAGAGCCGTAGAAGCAACCTTCTGTGGGACTCTGGAAGCATGGTGTTGCCTTTATTTGGAGCAGTGTAGCTGAGAAGCAAATGAAAGACGAGGCCAAAACCAGCAGCTGGTATCCAGACTCATAGTGATGCGGACATTGTTTTGTGCATATTTGAGGAAAGCAGGATTTAGTTTGAGTCTCTTGCCTGTTGATAGAACTTGGGAGTCTTCAGGCATGGCCTCTGCAAATCCAGGGCAAAAGATACAAGGCTCGGGAGTGAGGCATTTCTGCATTTGATTTTCCCTATATAGCTGAACATGAATCCTCCAAATGGAGGACTGAATCATCCTTTCCTGTCCTATCTCTGCCACTGAACACCTTGCTCCTGGTCCCTTCCTTTCCAGATACTACAAGCCCTCAGTGGTGCTGATGTGTTTCATAGTGCCAACTGTAGTGCCCTGGTACTTCTGGGATGAATCCATCGTCATCAGCTTCTTCATTCCAACCATCCTGCGCTACACCATAGGGCTCAATGCCACTTGGCTAGTGAACAGTGCTGCTCACATGTTCGGCAACCGGCCGTATGATCAGAACATCAACCCACGGGAGAACCCTCTTGTCAGCCTGGGGGCCTTAGGTATGTTCAGCATCTGTGTCTTTTGCTGTGGGTGGACAGTAGAGAAGGGACTACCCCTTGGGGCTGCAACTGCTTCTAGGAATTTCTGTGAATCCAGGTGTCCCCGTTTCCCCTGTATTCTCCCGTTCCATCATTTGCATCGGTGTGTGTTTCCCAAGCTGGCCAGTGAGTACCTAAGGGCAGCGGGGTTATCAGCTCCCACTAGACTCTCTCCAGGCTGGAAAGGACTCTGCTACTTAGCACCTTCTTATCTCAATGCCAATATTTTATTTGTCCTGCTCAAAGGTCTCTCTGCCACATTCACCAGACTGAAAAACGTGTGCTGCAGTCACTGCATATCTATCTGAGATTTGTCAACTAGAAAATCAGCAGATGCACATTTTGATATGTTCTCAGGGCACGTGGTAATTTTGGAGGTACTTGAAAATGAGACAAGGTAGATGCTCTCATGTGTTTTACTAAATTTTGGGGACCTAGAAAAGTACATTCCAGGATCAGCATTTGCTCTTACCTGTTCTCCCAAGCCCAAATCCTCATCTAGTGCATCACTGTACCTCACCAGGGCTGCACTGATGTCCACCACCGAAGGATCTGATCATGGATTTTTAGTAGAGAGGGATTTGAACTGCAGAGATTCAGGGGGTAGGAGCAGAAGTTGAGGCAATGCCTTTGAGGACGTGAGTGCTGAAGCCAATGTTGACAGTGTCCAGAACAGAGAGTGGCTAACTGGGGTAGATTGCTTAGTAGAAGTGTGTCTGCATTTTTCCCATCTGGATTTGGATTCCCTTTGGATTTGGCATTAGGACTGCCGGTATTGTAGGAATATTGATTGCCCTGTTTTGCTGGGGACATGCTGCTGGTCTAGCTGATAGCTAAACTAATACTAGAAGATTTCTCATGGTTGCAGGGGAAACGCCAGGATTTCCCTGGTTTCTTGGTGCTGTTGGGGATCCAGGCCTTTCCCAGTTCCTTGCTGCATGCTTGTTTTCTTCTTAAGTACCAAAAGTCCTCTATGACTGTCACTGCCTCATTTGGGACAGACCTGGCATGCTGGACCATGCCTAAAGGAGACATGGTAGATTGTAGAAAGGTGAAGTTGGTCTGAGAGGAGAGAGGAGCTTGGACTCAATCCAGAGCCTGTTACAGGAATGTGGTGCTTTGGGCCAAGATAAAGGGTTTATCACCTAGAGCTTTGCAGCATCCTCTCCCTGGTTGTGTTTTTCAGGAGAAGGCTTCCACAACTACCACCACACCTTCCCCTATGACTACTCCACCAGTGAGTTTGGCTGGCGCTTCAACTTAACCACAGCCTTCATCGACCTCATGTGCCTCTTAGGGCTGGCCAGTGATCGCAAGAAGGTGTCCAAGGAGGTCATCCTGGCTCGGAAAATGCGGACTGGAGATGGGAGTCACAAGACTGGCTGAGTTCCTGCTCCCTTTCACACACACATACATCCAAACCTCTCCTTCCTCCTTTTTTCTCCCTTTCTCCCTGACCCCTCCAAACACGCTGGACAAAGGTTTAATGTTCTGTTTACTAACTACTGAATAATGCTACCAGTTTGCTTAAGATAATGATAATGAGTTTTAATGCCCCCCCTCCCACGCTGTATTTTACGTGATGTATTTTAAGATTTAGGACTCTGCCTTTATAACGCAAGGCCACCCTTTCCCTCCTCTCCTTTTCCTTTCTGTTTTTTCTCTCCAGCCCCTCTAACCTGTCTCCTGCTTTACATCATCCCAGTCTCAACCTGGCAGAGAAGCTGGTAGGAAGTGGCCTGGGGAGGCCCATTTCAACTGGCTATGTACCATTTTGTTAAGGGAAGCCTGTACCAGCCAGATGAAGAGCTGAGCCAAAGTCAGTGACCCTCTCCCTACCACCTTCCCTTCAAAACTCCTGCCTCTGTCCCTCCTCCTTTCTCAAGGGCTGCTGACAGATGTGACATGGCTAAACTGCTCTCCCTGGGAAAAGCAGCCCCATCCCCTTCTCTTGACATCAGAAAGAGAGTTGTCTCTTTTCAAGATGCCAGTTGGGAAATGTTCTCCCCTGCTCCCCACCACACAGCCACTCTGGATGGGGAGAGAAGAGCACCCAAACTCTTTCAGGGCTCCAGCCAGGTTCATGAGTGGCAGGGAATACGGTAGCAGCAGTGGGCACTGGAGGGAGAGCGCTGGTGGCCTTAATTTCTTCTCCCTCTGGTGTCACAGCCTTCCTCTCTGCACTGCCCATTGTTCCCTGTGCCACCAGGGACTGAAGGCAAAGCATGGCTCCAGGCTCTGCAGCCCTTTTGGAGAGCACAGCCAGGTGCCACTGGCTGCCGAGGGGTGGCACCTGTCTGGAGTGGTTTTGTTCACCTCCACCACTGAGATTTTTGCCAGCAAATGGGACTTTGCCAAAATGGAGAGGGGGAGAAGGACGCAAACCAAAGCTCCACCTCTGAGTTAAGCTGCTTTGTGTGCGGGAGGAACAGGGTCCCTGCTGGGTGGTAGGCAGATGTGTGTGCCTGCCCTGCAGGTCCACATCCTGTGCTGAACACAGGGACTGGACAAGGGAGCCCTCTGCACATGTAAGGAGGAGTAAGGCTGTCTGCAGGAGCAGATCTTTTCATCCTCGGAGGCTCTGCTCAACAAGTGCCTGAGAAACACCAACACGAGGCCAGGTGGCACAGTGGGCATGAGGAAGATGAGACCTCAAGATGAGACTGTGTCACCAGTGTGAGCTACCTCCAGGCTTTCCTGCGCAGGGTCCACTGTGTTGGTTTTCCTGCTGCTCGGAGGGAGTGGGAAGAAGAAGCAGAAACAACTCCTTGTTAGTTCCTTATCTTGCCTCCCAGCCCCCTCAGCAAGCCATCTTGGCACCTTGCTCATTTGCCAGCAAGACAGGCAGTGAGGGCAGCTGAGCCTGCAGAAAGGTCAGTTACATCACTGAGCTGATGTGGGCACACAGCTGGAGGGTGTGCTGAGGAAAAAAGTTCATGTGGGTGTTGTTTCCTGCAAGTTCCAGAGACTACCTTGAGTTCAGGCAGTCAATTAAGTTCTGGATATCATGACCTCCAGCCCCTCACTAGGTTGAATGTGCTTTTTTTCCCCCCCTTAACTCTCCCAGTTATTATTAGTTTTTATTATTATTATGAGTTGTAGTAATAGTATTGTTTTTGTTCCTTAAATGCATCAATCAGAGCTGGAGGAAAGCACAAGAGGTAGCCAGAACGAAGTGATACTGGAGTGGGGTTTGCAGCATCTCCCTTATTCAGGTGGGCCAGGGAGGGCAGAGATGGAGTGGATGCCAACTTCCTCACCTCAGATCTGCCACGTAGCAGCCAGGGAAGCTTCAAGGGAGTGAGTCTCTGCAGCTTTGCTTCCTTCTGCTGCTGTGAAACTCGCCAGGAGTTAGGACAGCTCTGTGATGTTCTCCTTAACAAGAACATGCTTGTTACTCAAAAAATAAGTCCTCCTCACCTTCCCCTCCCTGCCACCACCATGACCTTGTTATTGCTCAGCAACGGGACCCTTCAAGGTTTTGAGCCATCTGGGGTGATTTGGTCTTTAGCCAAGAGGAACAAGGAGGAACGGAGCAGAGAGTCCTTCAGCTCCTGGTTTCAGGAGACTGTTCTTACTGCTCTGAGGCTTTTGACTGCCCAGCGCTGGCTGGGGCAAAGGCGATTGTGGCTGGAGCTGTATCCTACGATTTGAAAAACAAAAAGGAAAAGCCCTCCAAAAAAGGAGAAACACTGTTAGCTCTGTAATTGTGGGCTGACTTCACTCTAGCCTAAACCCCTCTGAACTCGTGGAAGTCCCCAGAGAGGGCAAATTTGCTCCAGTCAGTAATTTGAAAGGGGTGTGGGGAGGAGAAAATGAGAGAATGATTTCCTTGTCCTGGTGCCCTTAAGGTGTAGAGTGACATACCCTACAAGCAGAGATGCATGCTGTAAAATGCTGCAACATTTCACATCCTCTCAGCAGAGAAGCAGGGCTTGACATTAAGGGTTCGTTTCAAATTTCAAGTGCTGATTTGGGTCCAGAATCTGGAAGTAGAGTGGAAGTTGAGGAGCAGTAACCAAACAGTCCTGGTGTTTGTCCAGTCACTTTAAAGGTAGATTGGCAAATATCTCTGGGTGCCTTAAATCTTTCTTTAATATACATAGAAGTATTGACAGCTATTTGCCGGTTTTTTATTTTTTTTTCCTGAATTATGAATATTTGAGGGGTTTCTTAATTATTTAATTGCCTACATTGAACTGTGGGTGCAGGTGATTTTGAATGTATTTGAGTTAGAATTTTTGTTAGATTAAGAAACAGATACAACACTTTAAGTAGAATTTTGTTTGAGATATATATATATATATACACCTATAAATATATATATATATATTTTTGGTGGCATGTTTGTATCTTGGCTGCATTGTCTCTATGTTTAGGTTAAATGAGTCTGTGAAAGGTGGAAGCAGAATAGGCAGCAGTGGGACCTGTTCCCAATTTAGCAACTCACTCACTGCGTGATTTGGGACAAAGTCACTTAAAAACTCTCTGTGCCTCAGTTTCTCTGTCTGTAACAGGGAGTTATACCCTGCCTCCCAGAGGTGTGGTGAGGCTCGCTGCCGACCAGCCAAGCAGAGGAAGGAGCTGTATATACCGCACACACCACTGCTGGCAGAAGTATGGACTGGTTTGTTTTCCAAAACTGTTTCCAGCCCTGCTGGTATTGTGAAAAGCAGATGTCCAAGTGTTGGGTGTTCAGGGAAGGATTGGAAAGTTGAATCTGCACATTTTCTAAGCTCTGACACTGTTGAAATGTGAGTAGGATATGATTTTTCACAGCTTAGGGATTTCTGCATAGTAGTATCTCTGTTTTGTGTACTGGAAAAGAAAAACCAAACTTTTTGAAATAATTTCTACTAATATGGAAACAGACATCTGGTTGTGCTGATCTGAAATTTTATTTGTTCATAATAAAAATGATAAATGTTACTTTAAAACTTGTTTGACTGATGACGTGGTGGGCTGGGCTTGGTAAAGCACACGATGTCCATCAGGATGGGGAATGCTGCAGTTAGTTTCCAAACCCTCCTCCCTTCCAGGAGAACCAGGGAAAAAAACCACTCTGCGTCTTTAAGCACCATGAATGAGTGGATTATAATGGCTTTCATAGTGCAGCGCAGGGCAGGCAGGCACACCCCGCCAAGGCTGCCCCTGCGCCGGGGTTACTGCAGGTTAATTCCAGGCAGGGCCCCTTGCCAGGGCTGTGCGGCTGGAGGACACATGCAGCACAACACGTAAGACCGGCAGCCGCTCTCCCGTCAGGCGGGTTCATCAGCCTCAGCGAGGGGAATTTTCCTCATGCGAGAGCGCCTGTCTGTGCTCTTCCCACCCTTTTTGCATCTGGAGGGAAGTGAAAGGGGAAGGGGGAAATCCCCTGACCAAATCTCTCTGTAATTGATAGTAGCTTCTCTGCTCCCTCACCCAAACACCTTTTGAACATCCAACCTTAGTGGTGAATAAGGCCATCTCCGCATGGCACCAGCTTGCTCCACGCACTAGTGGGCAGAGGGGATGGCCTTGTTTGTGGCAACTTTGCCACCCGTAGCACAGAGGGACCCCTGGTCCAGCGCATGTTTGCTGGCACCACTGGACCCTTGCAGCTGAAATGCTGGATTCCTTGGCAAAACAAGCCCACACTTTGGTTTCCAGCTGCAGCTACTGCTGCTGGAACGCCCTTTGAGTGGGAAGACCAGAGCCAGTGCACTGCAAACTGGAGCATGGGGGAAGAGTGCATTAGTGGGGGAGGCAGAAGAGAGTTACTCAGGAGGAAGGTCGAGGCTCTTCCAGCAGCTCTGTTCTTCCACTTGGTGTGGGACCAGCCCAACCAATCTCATGTGTGGCTGTTCTAAGCTGTGGGAAAAAGTAGACCAAATGCTCCTGCTCATCAGCTGCTTGCAGAAGTGCTCCCTGAAAGTGACAGAGAGGTGCTGTCTCTGATAATCCAGTGTGCTTTTGATCCCAGCTATGTCAGCACAGCCCCTCCTAAAACAAGTGAAACAAAGAAGGCAAATCTTCAAATCTCATGATTATTCAGCCAAGCCTAAAAATAAAGTTAATGATCCCTCTGTCTGCATTTCATGAGTGCAATTCCGATCTTGGCCTCTCCCTCTTCGTAAAAGACTGTTATTAAATCCCCTTCCCAAAATACGTTTTCCTATCCTATCAAGCTCTTCAGCAATGCCAGCTCAGCATTTTTAGTTCATTGCTTGAAAGTGTTTCACACATTGTTATTCCTGGTTTCCTGTGTAATCTGCGAATTTGGGTTGCAATTCCTGCACACCCTAACTTCTCTCCTCTGAAGGTTTCCCACCCACCAAGAAGAGTGGAAGGAAGGGAAGAGTTAATACACCAGCCAGCTCTGCTGGGTAGGAGAGGACGGGCAAACAAGTGCCTGCTTGTTCAGACCCAAGGGAGGGAGAGCAGGGAGGGCTGCAGGCTGTCAGGGGAGGGTTTGCTACATTTTCTTGCTCTGAGCACAACATGCAGGAGATGCCAGTGTGGCCTTTAGGGGACACCAGGTTCTAGCTGCAGTCCTCTGCCCAGAGCTGGGACGCAGTGACCACCGCTGTGAGGAGCCCAGCGTATCCAGCCCAGGACCTGCGAGAGGACCAGGGAGCGTGCCCTAGGCAGTCCTACCGGGAGGTGTCCAGGAGCAGGGCTGGGTACCAGCTCTGCGCCGAGCCGTGGGCTCCCACCACAGCGAAAAACCAGTAGCAGCCCCGTAGCAGCTGCTGACCCTCCATGAGGAGCCGGGTCCCCAGGAAGGCGGTGGGGACCTCCCGGAGGAAATGAACAAAGTGTAGGAGACGGCACGATAGGAGCGCTGCACAGAGGGGATGGATGGGGGGATGGATGGATGGAGTGGCATTTGTGGCATGCTCAGCCGCACAGGCTCAGCGCGGGGTTACTGCCGGTCACCCGCGTGTGTACAACAGCCCACGGCTCCCGGCCAATCCTAGCTCCGGCCCTGCCCCATTCCCACTGCCGTTCCCAGCCCTATTCCCACCCTTGCCCCAGCCCCAGCCCGCCCTTGGGCTCGCTCTGAAAAGCGTCACATGCTGCAGTCGTGGGAAATGTGAGCATTTCAACTTGGCGTTTAACAATGAGCTCCGGATTTAGCTTTAAAAGTATTAAAAGTATATTTTTAAAAAAAAAAAAAGGAGGCAAAACCCCTGTACTTTGATATGTACGTGGACACAGGTAGTCACACTCAACTGTGTGCACATAACATATGTAAACTTCACACAAGTATCAGTCATAAAGAAGGATACTTAGATTTGGGAGGGAGGGTTAAAAATATGATTTTCATACATATAAATGTTAGCTGTATTATAATCTCATCATTTTGTGACTGTATTTTGAAAGCATTACCTGAAAACAAATCCATGCTTACTTGGAATTCTTAACTGAAAAAAAGCAACCTATAAAACTCTGTATTTTATTTCTTTTTAAACTGCATGGAAAGATACGGCACTTTGCAGAACAAATAGTATTTCATAATAGAGACCACAGTGACGACAGCTCTTACACACCACTTTGGCTTTGTAACAAACACGGCTGCTTGTTTTACTTTTTTTGTTGTTGTTCAGTTTTCCTAAAATAGCTTTTTACAAAACTTTGGTCTTTATATCTCAAACGGAAGAAATGCCTAACCCTTTGGAAAATGCCTGTGACCTTCAGCCAATTAATATGCTAAGTGGTGTCATTTTGACAAAATGATCCTAAATACTTCTTCCTTCATCTACAGAGATGTTTGACGTTCTGTCACATGTACACAGTTATATAAAATTAAAGGTTTCTAAGCTCATCACACAATTCTGGTATATGATTTTTAACATTCAGAAACAGAAGGAGACTTACACAATCACAATATTACTCTTCTTCCTTGTCTTTTTTAGTTGCCTAATTAAATATCACACATTTTACTAACATTTTATCACCGAAAATAGATTTGGCCTGACCCTGAATCCCAGAGAAGCTATGCGTTGATACATTGCTCTTGGGTGAGCACTGGTAAGTGCATCATTAGAAAATCAAGATAATTAACTTAAAAGCCCTGTAAGACTACATCTGTGACTGAGGTCAAGATGTTTCCTCACCTCAAGCAGGTGATGGAGCATCAGGCCACCCTGCACTCACCTGACCACTATCCCCCTTCAGCAAAAGTCTTACAAGATGACTTAGAACAGGTGTCTCTTTTTACTGGGCAAATATGGTGGTGGCAGGTTTCAACTAACTTCAGCAATTTTAAGCACGTATGAAATCCACTCTGATTAAATAAGCATCCTCTAGTCAAGGGAGACAGGGAGGCGGTTCCCACGGTGACTCACAGCAGTAATCTGAGATACCTGTTTTAGAAAAGGGTGAATCATCTGCTGGTGGTGCATTTGTGACTTCTATATACGGATACCTGGATTAGTTTTTGGATGCCTGTCTTTCAGATCATGAGTTTGATGCAATGAGTTCCACACCTGGATTTTGAAGAGAGCCCTCAACTCTACACATGGGCTCTGAGTGCTCAGAATGAGAAACATGCCATCGGGAGCATCTTGGTGGCTTTGGACTGTGATTAAGCTTCCTACTTCAACGTTAAGGAAGTTCAAGATGCCCCTAGAACTACCTGAAATTTGAAACTGGAAAATTTTAGATGCGCTTGGCATACAAGAGCTCTTTTGTTTTTTCATATGGGAGGTGATAAACTTCTGGAAATTGTTTTCATAGGATGTCAGGGTGGCAGACAGCATCAACAGCTTCACTGAGAGTTAAGGGAGACTCACAGTAAACAACGTCTATAACCCCATAGTAAAAGCAGAGATGCACCCTCTAACACACAAAAGATCTAAAAGATCTGTGGACACAGATCGGAGTGGAGCAGACCTTGAAGAGCGTCAAACAGATTGCAAGCTCTCCCTAAGCTGCCTCTCTGATTGCCACTGATGGAAAATATGACACGTCAGAGAGGTACAGCAGGATGAGGAATAGTTGCTGGTTGTTAGCCTGCTCTAAATTCTACTCTCATGATGGAGACACAGAGGGCTGGAATCACAGCCCCAGAATCCCACCCACCTTTGAAGGCAGCACTCCTCTTCCTTCATGTCGTTCCTTCCAGATCTTTCGCTTCTCTTCCCCAGACTTTGTTTTTAATACTCCAAACCTCTGAGAAGGCTATCCATCAAATTATCAAGATGCTTGACAGCACACAATAAATATTGAATCATTGGGAATGAAGCTCATAACTGAGTATGCCATTCTGACTAATAAGCCCATCTCAAGCTCATAAATGAGTATGTACTTTGGACTAATGACCACATAACAGTCTGGGATTGGTGCTGTGGAATACAATGGAGACACATGAGAATTTTCAGGAAGTATCAAGGCTCTTTAGAACTCTTAATAACAATGCACTAGCTTTGTTTTAATATTTGTATGGGATTTATTTTCTGTGTTTATGAGATTTTTCTTTGTCTCTAGTCTCTCTAATTCCAAATAAGCTGAGTCATATGCAGGCAGAGCATAAGGGGGTGTAATAGAAGAGCATCAAAAATGAAAATTTTTGTTTCAAAAATAGCTTTCATTTGGATTCAGAAAAGTGAAAATTAAAGGAAAAACTTTACAAACTTTTCTGAAAACAGTCGAAAAAGGTGTAATCTCCCAGCTTTCTTGTGTGGCTGATTATTCATGAGGCAGTTCTCTTTTTCAGCCTTAAAGAGTGTTTGCCTTCCTTTGTCTTTGGTTCGAGTCCTTCTGCTTCACATAATAGTATACACAATCACCACTTTTGCACAGAAACACAGCTGAAGAGTCTTCTCCAAGCAACACCTAGAAGCATTTCATTTTGAAAATACCCAAACCAGAACAACTCAAAATGGTCAGAACACTTTTTTTTCTCTTCTAAGATGATATTTCTGGTTTCAGGCAATGTTTCAATTATGATGATCACATTTTCTGCTGGCAAGTGGCCCCCTTAATGGAATTTAGCCAGTCAGAAGGATGATGTAGTTTTATACCCATTGGGCTTGGCCGGCCTGGAGTCAGAATCACTGCTAGTTAATTTCTTTGGTTCTCACTCTGCTGTTGGCTTCTTATGTGATGCTTTGCAGGCCTCTTAATCCTCCAGGAATTTGGACAAATGCTGCTTTCCTCCTTCCCAGGTTTTCTGCTGTGCTCTGTGGACAAAAGACTTCATGTTTCACATCCAGCACAGGGAAGCCAGTGTGGTTAGGGATGCTGTAAGACAAACAGCCATCCTAGAAACCTTCCATCTTACTGTTTTATTTAGACTTTAGCCATTCCTATTTCTGTGAAGTTCACAAGGCAGATCCTCAGCTATCCCTCAATCTTTGAGGAAAGCCAGACCATAGTATCCCATCCTTTGCTACTGCAGAAACCCTTGCGAAAACCAAACTCCTGTGTAGTGAGACACTGAAGCACTGAAACTAAAGCACCCTCTCCCAAGAGGTGCATGCACAGGTTTGTCTCTCAAGAGACTCAAATCAGTTCAGATTGCAGATTTAAATACATAATGGTTTTGAATGGTTGATGGGTTGAGGTATGGTTCTCCTAGCCTGTTCTGTGCCTGCATTCTTATCTGGATGTCTTGAACTAACAGAGCAGCACAGACTGAGAATAAATGCTTCTGCTACTGGAACTGGACACATTTAATTTCTTAACAGCATGGTACAGGACATACTGCAAGGATCACTAATTGCCTGACACATTTTTGCGAGCAACCAGTTCAGCTGAATTTTCCCTGCCCTGATGAGTTACTTTCACTCAGCCACAGTATGTGTTGTGTTGTAACATCTCCATTCAGCCAGAGAAACCCTTCTCCATCTCCTGCTCAGCCCTGCTCTGCCTCCTGGCAGCACAGTCACTGAGCTGGGGCACAGGCAAACTAAGCTTAGCCTCTTTGCCCTTTAGTTGCACCATAAGGATACACCTCCCTCCCATATGGTCAGCACATACAGATATTTAAAACCCAAGTGTTTGCCTGGGCATAGCATATGGTGTCAGTGCAAATGGCCTCCAACCTTTTCTGGTCACCAAGAGATAGGGAGATAACTTTCCTGGCCTTGTGGCACCAGCTCTAGCACAAAGGGTAGTCCCACATACGTGCTTATAAATGTGCTGCTGTTCACTGTCAATGTTTAAATACATAGGACTGCTCAAGGCATATCAAACCTTAAATATTTAAAGGGTCAGTCTGGGATCAGGCATTGCATCTTTAACACAAACCCCACTTTAGAGCACATTAGTCTATTAGAGCTAACTTCCCTTTGCTAAAAGGCTACTGGGGAGAAAGAATCTATTCCTGGTCATAAGGAGTCCACGGTGCAGCAGTAAAAGAGAGCAGTGCTCACTTAGAAAGTGAGTTAGTGTAAAGATACTTACCCCCACCCTCAGTGAAAAGTACTGAGACACTCTAGATTAGCTGGCATAGATAAAGTACCTCCCAGTAAAAGCTCAGATTTTTAACTACTGAAAAAGTGCCTCCTTCCTCATGTATTTGCAAATAGCTTTTCCATATCTGAGAGGACAGGGTTAGGCAGCTCTTCCTGTTGAGGGAGATAGGGACACTGATACAAAATCCCTCTTACTGCAAGAAAGCGATTACAAGAGGGCCATTGGTGAGAAATGGCCAGCAAAGGCTGAGAAATAACCTGGGTGCCGAAGAGCTGTTCAACTGAGGCAGCAGGGAATTGGGGGTGGGAGCTAATTACAGCTAAGGGCATGACAGATAATAAATGGTTTAGTTGCCACGGCTGGCAGGCTGTCTATTATAGTGGCAAACAAATGAAAAAGAAGAGAAGGCACTTGGCACTGCAAATTTCCAGCAAAGTCAATGCGGATCAGAGTCTGTCACTAAGTGTTGCACATGCCTCTGATTTCCCAAATGACAGCTCTGCAGTAAGCTGGGTAAGAAACTTGGCTTTGTGAAACAACCTGTAGCACTTCACTTAGCACTTAAATCCACAGCTCTTAATTCTTCCCTGATATGTTAGCATGGCATTTTCACACTTTCCTCCTGATTTGTACTTTTTATCACATGAACCACAAACTACTACCTGTTTTAAATTTATAATTTTGTGTAGAACTTCTGAATGCTGTTGAAACCTAACAGAAAATGCCAGCAATGTAGGGACATGCAACGTATGCTAATCTACACATCTACCACCCTCACCTTCAGAGGTAATAGCTACACAGTTAATTGTGAAGCAAAGCAGCACAACTCTTTCAATTTTTTCCACCATGTTACGTGGTGAATGAAGTTATTCATTCAGAGTATTTCTGCATTTTGGTTCCTCCTAAAAAGCTGACGACTCTTGTTTCCTTGGTTACATTAATCAGGTCCCCCCGTGCATCCTGGTTCCCCTGCTGCTGACTTCAATGGGTATCAGGGCATCAGGCTGCTGGCAGATCAGACCGACTGGGTTGTCCCTGTCTGCTTCAGTTGCACTGAAAGGCAGTCCTCCTTTAGGTAGGATGGGGAACAAGATCACAGTGATCCTGCAGTAGGAAAGCACCCATATTATGGTGATCAGGAGCCCACAGACTTCTCTGATACAGTGCTCTTTTACCCAGTCCTTATTCCCAGCCACTTTGGCTGCTCAGGACACTAACCTCTTCAGAGGGGCAGACTCCACGGAGGGGAAAAGACAATGCTGGATTTAGGAAGAGTTTCAGAGCACTCATCCCTTTCCTCTGCTGTGGACACCCAAGATGACAAACACTCCTTTCTCCAGGTTTGACTGCTACACATCGACTGCAACCTAGACTTCTTTTGGGACCTTTACTGTGCATTCAGAAATGGTGTTTCCTCTTTCCACAGCTGGAGACCAAGACTCATCTCAGTGAGACTAGGGGAAGCCAACCAAGAGCACTAGCAGGGCCACCAGTCTGAGCCAGTGCTGCTCCAAAAGGAGCCAGACTGAGACTGCTGAAGGAGCAGACTCTCTCATTAACCACATGTATAAGAAAGCCCCAAGTGAACATATTCACAAGTAACCAACACTGCATGCCATATGCTTAAGATCCCAGAGAGCTCTATCTTGATCTGAAAGCTTGGGCCACCCTGCTCTGCTAAGTTCCCATATAGGACAGAGATGTAAATTGCTATCTGCTGGGTGCCATGAAGTTACACTGCTCCTCTTAACCCTTCTAGTGTCTACAAGGAACTCAGTTCTTCATCAGCAGACAGGCTGAGCATTGCAGCACAGCTGTCAAAGGAGGTCACTGCTCTGTGTATGAGAGAGTTGGACCACCAGAAAAAACCTCTGCATGTCCAGATTCAATTCTATGTAGTGGTCTACCTGAACTTGTTGTATGTTTATATAAAGGGTAAAGAGGTCCAAGGAACAGCACAGGAAGTGGGAGACCTCAAACAGCCTGCAAAAATCACCTCATGCCACAATATCATGTGTTCTGCAAAGGACATACACCTTCCACCACTTCAGTAAAGTACTCCTCTGTGTACAAGTCTGTGTATGTAAGTTCTGTATGTTTCTGTAGATTCAGATGGAGAAATAGTGACCAGAAAATATCTCAGGCCAAAGACAGATATATGGTAAGAAGATATGTGAAAGTTTTCCAGGGCCTGATAAGCTTTGGAAGTAAGAAATCCTGGTGAATTTTCAAGAAATGATCAACTTAGACCACCGGTGTTTAATGCTTTACAAGACTGTCAGCACACATTAGCATCTGAAACAGGTTGTATAACTTGGATCACACCCAGGAAGGCAGTGACTGCTCTATGCAAATTAAGAATACGGTTAAGTATATAGGTGGTGAAACAAACTGCCTTCTGAAGGAATTTCTAAAGACCTACCCAGAAGGCAGTGGTGCATCAGGATGACCTTCTGCTTCTGAGTGTGCACAACAGGGTTGGCCTGATGGCTACTCCAGCCAAGGAGCAAACATGAATGAGCAGTGTGTTATGTGACTAGTTACCTGCTTTTACTAATAACACCTTGAGTTTATTAACAACAGCAGGTACCAAATAAGAGATATTTTAAGAAATAATAGTTGTAATCTGTGTTTTTTCCCTGAACAGTATTCCATATCAAGAAAAAAGGAATTTATACCACTTGTTTGGGAAAAACATGCTAAAGACAGTACACTACTCATACTTCTTCATGGTGGAACCTGCAGACCCACTTAGGGCAGACAATGTGAGCACAGGACAGTGTCTCTGACCAAACAAGCCATGATTGTGGAAAGCCCCTCCTCCTGAAATGTGCTATAGGACATACAGTCAAATTCAGCCCTGTGGAGGTACTTGACAGGAACCATGTGCCTGTTTGTAAGGGCAAGATCTGTTCAAAGTGAGAAAGTCCCATGTAAGAGCCAGCTAAGTACTTTCTGCTCCATCTTCTATGCATTGTCTTCTGTGCATGTTTTAATGCATGGTTGGGGACCATGAACTGGCAGCCCCAACTCTACCACTTAGTCACTTTGCAGACGGGGCATTGCTGAAGGCTGTTTTACTAAAGGACCTTCATAGGCAATGACTTGTGGCTGTCACAGATGTCCAGAGATGCAAACTCAGCACTTCTAATGCAGAAGAGTAGCAAGTGTTGCATGTCACACTGCTGCAAATAAACAAGACCCAGGCCATTTTATCTTGTAAGCCTCCCCCTTAATTTGTCTCCAGGTAACCTGCATTTCCATGTCTCCACGACTGTCAAGTTTGTACCTTCAATTAAGGAACAGCCAGATGTTTCCATCTATAAACAGAATGTGAGGTTGTTTGAGTAACTATTGCAACAAAACTAGCTTTATTGAGTCAGGCTAGAAGTATCCTCTGACTAACCACAGCCAGCAGCAGTTGCTTTGAGCCCTATAGAAGAACAGTCAGATTATATCTGGACCTCTATTTTTAATAACTACCAACAACCTCACCCTCTGTGAAGCACTCCTGCCGTGTAAGTGCTGTGAGGTTTGAGCAGATCTTGCAGCTCCTACCCTGCAGAGAGTTTATAAGTCAAGAGGCAAACCTCTCATATGCAGATGCAGGCACAGAGCTGGCTTGCAAGAGCCAGCCCAGAGCATTCATGGCAAAGCTGAGAATCAAATGCAGTCTCTTGCCACTAGGTCATATTTTCAAAACTATCTGTCCTGAATATGATGGGAATGATTAAACTAAAGAAACAAAGGCTTTGACAGACGAAATTTCCTTCCAGATTTTCTGGTGCTGTTTCAGCTTGATCACTGAAACTCCTCATGCACGCCTGACCTCTGCATGTGCACGAGCACAGTGCTGATACATGCCTAGCTGAAACACCATTCAAGCAAAACTTTCTGCTTGGTGAGCATATTTCCTGTTCTCTCCAGTAACTCCTTCAATACCAGCACCATCATGATTTGTCAAGATATGGAGCAAAGTTTTTCCAGTGTTTCTTTCCCTGCTCCTCCTCCTGCCTCCCGCCCCTGCCCCATTGAGATCACTGATGAGGTCCTGGCTTTGAGAGCTTTCTGGGTACAGGCAGCCAGAGCTGGCACTCCCAGGCAAGCTGTGGTCAGCAAACATTTGCAATCAGCAGCTGACTTCCTGCTGTCACCTGCCTGCACAGCCAGACAATGAAACGCTTTGCTTTTGTGACCTTCTGAGCCCACACATTGCCTACTGCTGTTGGATTTGATTAGTGCTCAAGTAAAAGCAGTCAAACTGCACATGATCGAAGAATGGGAGAAAGTGAGCTGGCTCAGCTATGCTTTAGTGTTATTAGTCATGAATTTTTACTCAACGTTCTCAAAACTCGCTTTCCTTTTTCCTCTTATCTCTTTCATCTGCATGAAACATGGGTGATATCAGTTCCTGCTGAGGTGGTCCTGAAAACTTTGCTTAGCTCTGATACTTCCCCATCTACCTCAGACTTCAAGGAAAGCCTGGGGGGTGTCGGCACCTGTAGAGCTAAAGGACCTCCTTTCCAATCCTCTGAACCAGCACCAAAACACTGTCAAATCCTGACACTTCAAGAAGGCGGCTTCCTACTTCAGAAAGCAACATGCCTTTATCTCTGTGCACCAGCAAGTAGGGTGGCTGACTGTGTGGCTCCAGTGCCCTCTAAAGCTTCCAAACCACTGCTGCCAGCAACCCAAACGGATGCCACCTCTTGTGGCATTTAGAAAGCCTTAAGGTATCAAGTGAGAGTTCTCCAACTCTGTATTGCCAGACAGAAGCCAGCAATAGATTAACTCCCATCTCTTTAGGACTTAAATTAATTACAGTGCAGATGGAGTGAGTGAGGGAACTGTATGAGGCAATTTATACACCTGCTCAAGTTAAATTCCAGTGACATCCATTCCCTCCCCTCAGAGAAGCATGTCTGGTCTGGTTCTTTATGCAACAAGGTGAGCATATCAACTTTTTCATCAATGGGGTAGAAATTTCTAACTCCCCTTTCCCTCTATTAGTCTCATGAAGATTTAAAAAAATGTGCTTTTATCACCTGATGCATAAAACATGAACTGTACTGGAGCTCAAGAAATTAGGATGCTTATTCCCACTCTGCCACTAATCAGCTAAGCAGCCTCAGCCTTGACTTCTTGTTCTTTCTTCATAAGAAAGAATAATCCCCACCACACTGAGTCTTACGCAACAAGCCCCTGCTGCAACCTGTGATGCTGCTTTACCCATTAAGGAAAAAATTGGGCCTATTACAGATGGCCAGAGGTTTAACAAAGCAGTTAGTTTTGAACCTTCCCACAACCTATTTAATTCTACATTCTTGCTTAAAATCTTTTTGCAGATGAAGAAAAAAGCCAAGTTCAGATCAAAAGGCCCTCAAAAATTTCACAACATTAAGTAATAAAAAGGTTTGCAACTGATTTATTTGCTTAGTGATGAAACAGCAGAGGATACAGCCACTAGAAGCCTTTCAAATTGGATCTGCTTTTCAGATATCAGAGGAGATACAATAGCTGTTCACATCTAGTAGGAGTCTCTATAGACACTGAAGATCAAACATCTGGAATTTTCCCTCAGACAGGACATCCTGTCAACCACTGCTGGGACATGGTCACACTAAAAGAAAGTGCCAGATTTTCTGTTTGCCTGTAAGCACCAGAGTTTCTGAATCTTTGGCTGACCACAGAAACCTCAGAACAGTAAACTTCAGATAAGACTGATGCTGGGCAAAGAGCTGGTTGGCACAACCCACACTCTCTGACACGGGAGGAGGAAGGGGTTACTTAAGTGAAATGTCCTGACCAGGCACTGCCAGCACATGAACACCCACTAAGGCTGACATAACTCAACCAAGATAACAGCTGAGAGACAGACCTCATCGAAGGATGACCTCAGCCTCCAGCACCTCAGATGACACTTCTTGAAGCTCTGACCCTCCACACATTATCTGTGAGGTCATCAGATGAGAAATATTCCTGGCTTGGCCAAAGAGATCCCACAGCAGACCTGCTCAGGCATAGGAAAGAGCCTACAAATCAACTATTAAGATGTTCAGAGACATGAAAAACAAAGCTTGCCTATGCCTCTAGAAGAGGGCACAAAGGCACACAAAATAGCACCTGTGTCCCCAGAACTAATTCATAAGCTTCTAGACCCTGATGATATCCCAGCAACAAGCAGAGAAATGTCACATGGGAGGTGAGGCTGCCTCATCATCAAAACAGGGACTTTCAAAAGCCTTCATTACATGTAGGGCTATGGACAAGGGCACTGCTTTCCTCAACAACAGTGGACTCTAAACAGTCAGAAACACATGTCCTGGAGCCTCAGGTTTCCAGTATGAGAGTCAAAATCTTCCCAGAGCATATATAATTACAGGAAAGGGATAGAAACAAGAAAAAAATAAAAAAGGTAAATCTCTACTCAACAAAGTATGGTTTCCTCCCTGAGAGGAGACCACGTATTACTTTGCTCCCTGTCCCTGACGCAGTACCAGTTATACCAAATAGTTTCCATTTGCTTCCCCTTTTCTCTAGTAGCTGCTTTACTAGCCTTAAACAATGGCCTAAACTACAAGCAGAGTTCAGAGGCTTAATCTCTAAACCTGCACTACAGTTCTGCTGCAGTCCATCATTTCCCTAACACGTACCATCTACTACACATTCACATTTCCCAAATAACCTTTCAGAAATTCTTGTCTCAGCAGGTTCCTTTTATAGGCAAGTCCCACTCCTCAGCTGCCCTCTATTCCCCATAAGCCTCCCCAGCTGGAAGGGAGAGCAGGCAGAGCTGAGGCTCTTAAGGGGTCAGTCCACTTTTCCTTAACAGAGAAGTTATGACCTTGTGCTAATTTCAGTACAAAATCTCCAAAATGCATAGGCTGAGACCCTAACTATTCCTGAAGGAAATTTATTAATATATTTGATTGAGCACAAGAGAATTATCCACCATCTTAGCCTTGCACAGAGCCTTGCACCCAAACCAAGGCTTATATATACAGGAGATTTTGGAAATCCTGCTAAAGATACTGTGAAGCACAAAGTTTTCAGAGGGCAGGGGCTCTGTTTTTTGAGTTGGTTTTGTTTGTTGGTTAGTTGGTTTGGGGTTTTCTGTTGGGGTTTTGGTGTGGTGTTTTTTTGGGAGGGGGAGGTTGTATTTTTTTTTTCTGAAAGTCAGAGAAGATTTGATGACCGTTGTTTTTTTCCTTAGATATTTTTGAGTTCTGCCCTTAGAAACTTGCTAGTTCTTTGGGAATTCTAACTTTTGTTCTGTCAAGATAACCCAGCAAAGTGGGAGGGAGAACATCTCCAAAATTAGCATTTAGCTGATGGTACAAACAACATATTTGGGGCAACCTTCTCCCTGTTATTATAGGGCTTAGCACATTTTCAATGCGTGTGCTTTGACTCAGCTCAGATGAAGACCCAGCAGTGTCTGCTAGTGGTCCAAACAAAAAGAGTCACTCAGCTCTCAATGAGAGGTATTACATCTAGGACACACGGGGGCTGAGGTCACAAGAGGACATGGCAGTGGACACTTGCCATTTGTTGGGACATTAAGGGCAAAAACCTGAGAGGACTGAGTGATTTTGTTGAAGGACCTACAACTTTCCCTGTGACACATAGGACACTTGCTCCTTTGGTGTTTGGGGAAGATGGTGGACGTGATAAGATGCTGCTAAATTCTCCTCTACTATATCATTAATGTAGTTGATTTGGGAGAAAAGGGGGAGAGACCCCCAGTGTGTTGGAAATGCTGACCAGATCCTTCCTCTGAGAGGGACTTTGTTCCTGGGGTCAACTTAGCAAACAAGATGCCATTTGAATAGTTAGTTGTTTTCTGGCAGTAGGGCCAGAAATTGTTGCAAACTGCTCTGCCTTTGGCCAAACATTTGACAGATTGCCACATTATGTATTTATTAAAGGAGTGAAGAAATCCAAACTGGATAAAAATAGCAAGGCTTAGATTAGAAAATGGCTGACAAATGAGTAACAGAGGTTCGTTGTTGCTTCAGGATACCTAATGTTGCCAGGAAGATCCTGCATGGTGTGGGCATGGCTCTGCTAAGCTGGGTTTTTGAGAATTTTTAGTCAAAAGGGAGTTTTCCTTAAGAACTGATGCATCCTTCCTCTCATGGTGTTTCTAGTGGGTGGTTAAAAATGAAAAAGGGACAGGAGGGCTGGAGGGTCCAGTCTCCTCAAGCCTTTGGGTTTTGCGGCCTCTTCAGATGGCTCAAGAGTATCCCCATGTAATGGAGGTACCAGTTCCTCCTCCGGTGCCAGTGTGGTATTAGTCCTGCTTTCTAAAGAGTTGCTCTCTGAAGGGAAACACCACAATCGGTATAAAATTGCCCCCTTGCAATCCAAGATCTGGAGCTGACTTCTTTTCCTCACATGGAAGAAAGCTTCTAGCAGGCTGTGGAGGCAGCATACACATTGTGTCTGAGGTGCAGTGCTGCCACTTGGAGGGCAGTCACCTCCACTGAGAACCCAGATGTTACACCTTCAGTCATTCTAAATACACAAAGTAGTTTTATACACACACACTTTTCTCTGTCACTTCTTATCACGCATCTGATCTGGAGCCAGTATGGCCAAAGGATTGTTTAGGTAAATTATTTCATATATAGACTTTGATGATTCTATTAAGATAATGTGTGAAGGCTGCCATCAAGCAGTACTGTACAGTATCTACACTACATTCTGTATCTCCACGCTAGGATACACCCACTGTCTCCAAAAGCTTGCAGTCTAAGTAGATACCTGAATGGGGAAGGAGACAGAGGCATGTGAAAGAAGAATAATTTATCCTTGATCAAAGGCTAAGCTGGAATTAGAAGAGCCAGTGTTCTGGGTGGGATCTGTTATCTCCTCTTAGCATAACCACCTACCAATGCCTGACATGGTAATATTATTTATGCTCATAATAAAAAGCATCCCAGAAACAAGCCATGCATAATTTCTGAGAACATTCTGTTCTTTTCCTGGTTACAATCCATGGGCGGGTAAGGGCTGTTCCATCAGCTGCCTGCAAGGCTTCGGACATAGCAACAGCAAGTGGACCGTGGCTGTAAGAATGACTCCTGTCATATGCAATCATCTACCAGCACACCCTGCAGGGCTAATTAAAAAAATCCCTTCACAGAATGCACAGTGTGCATTATTAGCTAAAGTAAGAGCTGAGGTAGCATCGCCATCCCTGAGCTGGACAGGAAACTGCAGGGCCAGTGGGTATGAGGTTGGTGCCTGCACTACCATAGTGTGTAACAGATTCCTCTTTGGCCACCCTGATGGCATGAGGTCTGACTCATGTTGCCATATTTCTGAAAAGTGAGGAGAAGGAAGAGTTGGACTCTGTCTCCAAAGAGATACTGCAATGTAATCTGACAACACAAAGTTTTGGAGTTAGCATATCTTTCACAGTGACAATGGGTAAGGATAAAGCTACCTCATTCTATATCATTGCAGAAAATACCACCTAGTGATGGATAAATATGAACATTAGTTTCTTCTAATGTGGTGGTGGTGGTTGGGTTTTTTTTGCTGCCTTCTCTCTTGGTGTGGCAATGAATGCTTTGTCCTCTAAACACAGGGCTCATTCCTACTTTGCATGTGTTTAGGTAAAACCAGTAAACTTTGCCACTGATTTTCAGTCTGACACCAGATGCAGGACCCCATATAAACACCAATGTTTGGGAAGAGCTGACTTTATACAGGACCCTCTTTTGCTCCTGAGGTGGTGCCATCCCAGTGTACTGGGGTCCCAGCCCCCAGCAACCTCTGGCCAGAAGCCAGGATGTTCTTGCATTTTCTAGTGTAGGGTACCCCCCTCTCAGCAGCAATATATTGTTTGGGGACCCTCTGCTCCCTCTTCTTCTCCCCAGTAGCAGGCTATACTCTGGTCTGTTTTCAGCTCAGATGTACCATATAAGATAACATTTTAGTGTTTGGGTCTGGGCAAGTCATTATCTGTGCTTTGCCTCAGTTACCAGCCTCTAGTCAACAGCTGACACTTCATAAGTGTACTGAGAGGTTGCGCTAAACCATGTCCTGGAATGCTGCAGTGACAGAGGTGAGATAAGGATGCCTTTGTAAAACATTCATACAAAGCAAACTTAACTGCTGTCAGTTGAGATGAGTGAACGTAACTGGCCAGAACAAAGTGTGTCACCATGCATTGACTTGGCTCGGCAGCACCTGACCAGCATGAAGCCATTTTTCCTACCTCTGATTCAATGGTGGCACTCATAAGAGGTATATTATTTGTAGCCACTCTTTCCTTCACTCTCTTGATCTCTGGTTTTTAGGACTCAGAGAAAATCTTGATTGGGACACAGGCCATACTCTTAGCCTGTAACCAAAATCTCTGGTCCATTTAGACAGGAAAAGAAACAACTCCTTCAGAGAGTGTTGGGCTTCAGTAAAGCACCTCTTTATGGTGGTCCTCATCAGTGGTGACACTTTGTCCTGGATGGCAATATGAAAGCCAAGGGGCTAGTCCCCAACAGGCCAACAAAAGTGATGCTTTTTTCTCGGGACACTTGTAAAAAAGGTCAGGGTTGTCCAACAACAGTGTGCCTGCAACATTTTTCCAACAACCATCAATAGAAGTATTTCATGTTTAAGATTTTGACAGAAAGCTGGGTAGTGGCTCTGACAGCAATGGCATTTACTGGTGAATGATTTTGTGGTGCCAGTTTATCCTGAGCTGTTTCTTCATATTGGCTGTCATTCAGCCTCCAAGCTCATCATCATCACCATTTATTGGAACTGTCTGAGTGTCTGGTGAAAGAGATGGTCCCAGTCAGTGCACATGACACTGGGGAATGCTGGAGCTGGAGCCAGGTCCTGCACCCTGGGTTTTATTGGGAAATGATTCACCCTTCCTTACAGCTTGCTGGGGGCCACCGCACCCTATGGGCTGATCTGATGATCACCTCTAAAATGCAGCCACTCCCAAAGTGAAGAGTAGCAACAAGTATTACACTGAAGGCCATGAGAAGTTCCTGGCCAAGGACAGAGCAGAAAAGATCCAGTATTTTAATGTACAAACACTGAATGTGTGAGATCTCTTGGGCAAACCGCCAGGACCCACACTCAGCAAGTTTTGGTCAACACAGAGAGGTTCTACGTGCCTGCTTGGCCTTGCTACCCCTTGTAATTTCTGGCAAGCCTTTTGACAATTGGGTGTTCATTGGAAAGCCCACTTGTTCAGAGCCCAGGACTGTCAGCTTGCTTTTCATGTGAGAGAACAGCATGTTCCCAGCCCTGCCATTTCCAGAGGAAACAAGCCCCAAGAGTACCTTAAAGGCTTGGACACAAATAGCTCACACTGTGTATTATTTTCAAGCTGGTCTCATGATTTTGCAGGTCTGACTCATTGCGGGTAAATGCAGAAGGTTAGTCATGATAGTCATCTGTAGGCAAAGAGGAAGGACCTCAGTGGACTTACCCCAGAGCAGTTTTTATTGTTTTTGTAGGGCAAAGACTTGAGCCAGATTTGCAGGTCCCCTGACCTTGGGGTTTGTCCCCAGAGCTGTGAAAAAGTGTGGATACAGATCTGTGCATACTGCTGACAGCTTTATATCCATCTCCCTGCTGAGAGTTGACGAGCATTTGATCCTTTCTGAGCTAAGGCCAGGTGTTGGTAGAAGAATCAGTGGCTGCACGGTGGCTGGTCTGTGGGAAGTGTGCACACGAGTGGCAGCTGCACTGTGGCACTCTGCGGCAGAGAGCTTACAGCAGGGTGCTGCTGTCATCCACCTGTGGGCACAGCCGCCAGTGGCTCCACACCACTGCTGTGAACACCTCCAGTCAGAATAGTTTTTGGACTTTACCCATGCTGAGGCTTCAAGATACTTGGTCTGGAGAAGCAGGGAGGAGGAAAGGAGAATTTTTAAGCTTGGATCCCCTACAAATCCTGTTGTCTGTGCTGGACATGGCCATGTCCAACACAGAAACATTTCCCTGCACCCTTGAGATCCAAGAATACCCTTCTGCAGCATTGCTAAGCCTCAGCCCGGCTGCAGGCCAAGCTGGGAGCACCATCTGCTGGCTTCAACACGGTGGGCTGGCTCATCAGAGGGACAAATTACAGGGTAATTCAGAGCTCCGGGTGCCGCTGCACGGTCATTAGACCGCATAGCAAATTAGAGACAAAAAAGATCACAGGGTTGCAAAAATCCCTCAGCTAAACCTACTCCTGTCAGCCTCACAAAAGGGCCTCTAAACCAGGCAGTCTCTTTGCACTAGAGCTGAGCAAACTGACTTGGGTGAAGGAGATCCAGTTGTAAGTCGACTGGAGCTATTTACAGCTCCTGCAGAGTTTGTGAATGGTTTCAACTAAAGAAGTTCAAAGCATGTAACTGGGAAGTCTTCTTAATGCTTAATTCTTGCAGTTTTGAAGTGCAGTTGTGTTCACAAATATTCCTGATAAAAATAATATTATGGGGAGCACTGGGAGCCTGAAAGGGAAACAAAATGTGTATCTCTAGTTTAACAGTGAACCCATTTAAGCAACTCCCATATAGATTTTTCTTGGCATTCTTCAGGTCTACCAAAGACCCAAAGTAGCAATTATTTACACCATATTGCTGAACCATCTTCGTGCTTTACCTGTCTTATGCTCTGGTTCACAGAGCTCTATACATCTCTCTAATTCATAGCCCTTTCCCCTTCCAGCTACTAATCCTTCTGGACAGTATAGGATTCCTCTACCCTTTTTTTTTTTCAGTTTTTGCCATGCCCAAAATCTTTATGTGCAAAGGCCAATGACCAAGCACATTTCCCCCTTGAGAAGGAGAGCCCTCATGGGTGCTGAAGGGAGGCTCCTTTTGCAGGGCCGCCTACATTGATGCCCATGACATTTATACTCCATGACTCTGATCTTGTCTGTGGTGGCCCAAGCAAAGCTCTTTGAAGGATGTTGTCCGTGTCCAGGATGAGCAGTAGCACATGGCTTAGTCTCCTGGACCTCAAAGGGCCATACTGGGGAGCTCTGTGGGTGCCACTCCACATGGGAGTCAGGCTTTTCTTCAGCGTGCATGAGGACAGGAACAAGGTGTGGCTGGCAAGTGGCCAGGGTATGTTGCTAGACCTGGGAGCTCACTATGGTCCCTCTCACCTCCAGGGGTTCTCTCACCAACTGCCAGCCGGCCAGGAATGTGCTTTGACTTGCTCAGTCCTGCTCATCCTAATTACACCTTCCTGAAGTGCTATATATAATTCCCCTCCCTTGCTGTCCTTTTTCTCCAGACTGATCCCACTTGTCCTTTAGTGGCACATCATCTCCTCACTTTCTTTCAATTTTCATCCCCAGAAACCCACCTCTCAGCAGTTCTGTCCCTTTCCCTCTCACCAGGCCCTCAGCTGCCTGGTTTGTGAGTGCTGGAAAAAGATGTCCTGGACCCATACTTGCTTTCCGAACTCTCAAAAGAAATACTTTTTTAGGTCAACACAGCATGAGCCTGTGCAAGTCACTTCCTCTAGTATTGTAACTGAGAATATGTGATAAGGGAATCATAGCCCATGATTGGATGAACCAGAGCTTTTGAAGTGCTCTAAGCTCACTTATTCTGGGGCACAGCCAATTTCTTCGTACTACAGCTAAAGAGGATGTTTCCCTAAAAATCTTTGCCTTTCCCTTGAAATTAGCTGCCTTGAACATCAGACTGGTCAGATGGAGGCTGGGGCCATTCTAGGACACAGGACACTGGAGGTATCCCTAAACCACTGCCTGGCTCACTCCAGGCCTCAGTTTGGCACCCTGTAAAAAGGGAGAAGTGGGGGAACTGTTTCACTGAAGCACTTTGAGAGCTAGAGGTGGAAAATGCTGTGTAGGTGTCCATATCTTGAACCCCAGACCAAAGCTCTATAGCCATCGCAACATTTCTGACCCTTTTGATATGAAATAATTTTCTTGGTTTCTTGGGCACACCGTGAGTTTTTCTCCAGCAACTGAAGAACAGCCTAAACATCTGACCCTTCTGCCTTCCCCACAGCTGGGCAAAGTCACTTCCTATGAGATGTGTGATGGATGTGTCCAGTTCCACAGTTCACTGCAGTGGACAAGGATCCTCTGAGCTGTCCCTGCACAAACCATAAGGAAAACCTAAGAATGTGAGCGTACATTCAATAAAGCACAAGAAGACCTTGTAGGAGGCTGCTTAGAGTGCATCACCCATGCAGAGAGCGGTGCTAGGAAACATAAAGGCAACAAAATCATGCTTACAGGGAGGAGGTCATGCAGCCACTCGTGTGTCCTAGTGTGTCAATACTATCTTTAATGGCACAGTCTCTGACTGATATAGCTAAACACAAAAATAAACAGGCACACCAGTATCTTTCCTGTCTCTTCAGAGCCAAAATGCTAAAACCCCCCATGTTTCCTTTCAATGCATGTCTATCTCATGAAAGCTATTACATTTGCCCAGCCTTTATTTGGCTTTGTTTCTGGAACCACTTGACTGTAGAAGCAAAATAACACAGGCATGTACAATACAGGATTGCAAGAAACACACTTTCTTGGGGTGCTGGCTTTGACAGGCTTTAGATGCTACTGAAGCTGTATTAGCTGTTGCAAAAGGCAAACATGCAATCAAGTCAGTTGAAATCTGCTTACTGCACTGGAAGCTGGACCTTCCTAAGACTATTCCCGGTCTTTCAGGGTTGAATTCTGTGTGCTGCCTAGACAACAGTAATTTCTTTTGATCTCATGCCTTTTGCATATCTTTTAACATAAGAGACTTTGGTTTTCTTCTTGACCTTTTTCATGGCCACTTTGTTTTAACAAATCTGTCCTTTGGGCACTTTGCATTGACACCAAGAATCCCCTGAGATATCTGTGAGCCAGATTTGGAATTATTACCCCAAATTCTTGACCTCTTTTTTTACATCCATCAGTTGCATTTGTGCTAAGGTGGAAGATAGCAAGTGCGTTAGAGGCCTTGTTTTTTACTTTTTCTGTGATTACTTGTATAAATTGAAGAAATTCGTTTAGGGCAGTTCAGATTTTCTCTGTACTCTGGAAAATAAATGTAGACATATTATATTAAGGTTTTGGTTGCTGTAGCAATTGCCACAAGTGGTGGTAGGTTCTCTATCTCCTGTTGTCCTCAAGCCCTGCCTACCATTCTGGAAGATAAGCAAATAGTCAAACACACACTGCAGTACTTACTGCAAAGGTCAGAAGAGATCTGTATTGGCCAGGGGTTCAGCTGGGGTAAGGTACCAGTCCTCGTTATAAAATGTATTTTAGTGCTCTCTGGGTCCATTTTAGTAAATTTACAGACCTTTTGTCAGTAACAATAACAACATTTGAAGAACATTATAAAACAATTTGGCAGCCCACTTCCTTAGAGAGCTTCATAGGGTTTTTTAAACAGCTTTTGAGAGCTGTAATTAAATGTTTTGAAACATGTTTGGGACAGTTTTGTTTCAGGTTTTGCCTCCAGCTTCTTTGGTTTGACAGACATGCTTGTTTCCAGGAAAGTGACTGTTCCATTTAATAGGAATTAGAAGTTGATAGGAGAGCCTGCTGTTTCTGAAGCTGCTGGTGCTTCTGTGAGCTTAGAAAAAGGCCTGGCTGCCTCTTGTAAGAGTTAATTAAAAAAATTAATTTGCCCTGTTTGTTTTGGATCATTTACAATTAATTGTTTCCTATTTCTTGCAAACTTCTTACTTAATTTGTCTCAGAGTAACAAAAACAGCTCACCCCAGTGAACCCAATAGCATCCTTCCGTTCTAGTTGGTCAAGACATGTCTGAAATGTAGCAAGATTCCAAAATGTTGTTGCTGCCAGGACTCAGAAATGTGAAAATTCATGTTCAAAGTCCTGACACAAACAGTTGGAGACTTACAAGAAGCAAATGGAAATTCTTCCCCTTCCTACCATCAGGAATAGATGCCAGGGTGGTGACATCCCCTGCACCCCACCAGCACTGTCCCAGTGGGACTGAGTCCTGTGGCAGCTCCCAGCTCCTCTGGGGCAGCATCAGCCTCTGCAACTGTTCCCTACACCAAGTTCAGGACAGCCTGGGAGGGAAAGCACAGCCACCCCCACTACTTGAATTAGACCACCAAAACCATTATACTCTGCTAAACATCACAGCATTGAAATTTTATTTCAATATAATTAATCATAAACAATATTTTAAAAATAAATAAAGGGCTTATTTCCCCCACCTTTCAGTTTCTGGATTTTATTTTCTACTAGATAAATTTTCCATCTTTTCCTCAGCATACATAGCACCCTCTCTTAAAAACCCCATGGCTCCAGGAGCTGGGGTTTTAATGAGTGCAAATACCATCAGCCTTGCTGTAATAGGACACAGCTAGGAGGCACAGCTGGCTCTGGGATCAGTTGCTGGCAGCTGTATTTTCTCCTCTAGTAGGTGCCCACAAACTGTGGGGGGCTGCCCTGGCTGGTTGGGTAGCACTCCTGACAAAGGAAGTGTTTTGCCAGCAGTGTCCTACATGCTGTGTCCAGCTTATGCCTGGCCAGGGCTCCCTGACCTGGGCACAGCTGGGCTCAGTGTGAGATGGCCAAAGTGTGTCTGAGAGAAAATCTTTGCAGGGCAAGTTTCCTTCCCTGAGACTGTGTGATGGGGACGACTTTCATCCACCTGAGGTGTCCCCAAGCAAAGCTCAACCTCCAGACAGCCCTGCCTCTTGGCTCAGCCACAAGGGCTTGGCCCTCTTCAAATCCTGCCTGGGTCCAGCCCTTCTGCCTGGCAGCTGTGCCCCAGATGAAATGAGTTTGACTGGTCTCAGCCCATGTTTTGGCTGATCACGTCCACAGCAAAAAATTCAGTTGAGAAGTGTGGAAAAGATCCTCCTATGGCTTTGGGACAGTAGAACAGCTGGTCATGTTAATCTAGGGCCAGTCAGGGTGTCTGTGGTAGGTGGTGTGACAGTACTGGGGTGTCCCACATGGCCAGCAGGCACAGGCTGGATGCACTTCTGAGTAGCTGTAGCAGCTGTTGGCTGCTAGACTGAGGGATAAGCCCTCAGTGAGAGACCACTAACTCTCCCAAACCAAAGACTCCTTCCCATGGACTTTATAGGAAACCCCAATAGCAAAAAATTAAGGGGGAATGGGAGGGTTTAGTCAGAGGCCTTTCCCCTGGGGTGAGAATGGCATGATGCAAACAGGAGGTGGGAATAAAGAGCAGGTCACCATGATGAAGAAGCAGATGGAGGTAGGAACTAGCCCTGATCCTGCTTAAATTCCTAGGAGCGACTGAGGCAGAGACAATGTTCACCTATCTGTGACCCAAGCAGCAAACACAGACAGCCTGAACCCAAGCCCCCAACTCAGAGCACCCAGCACACCCTAGCCTCAGCAGTGTCTCCAGGACAGCAGGAGGAGACCACACTCCAAAAGGAGCCCTTCCAGTTCCCGTTGCGGGAAATGGAGAGCCAGGACAGTGCTGATGGAAATTGAATCTTGTGATTACTTTAAAGGATTTGCTGTCTCTTTCTTTATCCCTCTCTCTCTCTTTTTTTTTTTTGGTTTTTTGTTTTGTTTTGTTTTCCCCTTTTCCCTCCCTCTTATCCCTTTCGTGGTGCATTTGTCTTCGAGGAACCTGGGGTGTTCTTTTCATCAGTTCAATCTCTCTCTGGCACTTGAGTCCTGATTGGCTGAAGGACTTAGGGAAAAAAAAATCTTTAATTAAGTAGATAATCTCTTCTTAGGAAGTTCTGCGGCTCCATTTCACCAACCCCCTTTAGCTCTTACTTTAGGATTGGTTACCCTTTGCAGAAGTTGGGATTCAGGAGACATACGGCTCTTCATCACACCAGGACTGCCGGGTCGAAAATAACTCCATCCCTTCCCTAATTTAGTTGTGTTTATTTTTTTTTTTTTTTCACTTTTCTCTGGTGGTGGTGGTACCCAAGTTGAGGGTTTTTTTAGGATCTCCTTTCTCTCTCTTTATTTGGATTTTATATTTCACATGGACCCTTATCTGGGCATCTTCTTCCTCACTCCCTTCTTCCAATCCTGCTGTGCCTGGTGAGTATTGAGAGCACCTCAGTCTGTGTCACAGACAGGTGCTCTTCCCAGATACCCTAAGGAAATTCCTCTTCACCTTTCTAAATGTCCCCTCTTTCCCATTTAGCTCAGCTCTGTCTTTAATGGAACCAGATATTTAACTAAGTCCCGGCATACTCATTGGCAGAGAGGTTAGAACTATGAAAGTCCCCCTTTCCCCCTGTGCCTCCCAACAATAACTACGGGCCAAATCCTGAGCTGGGATAAAATAGAGGAGAGCAGATGCAGAGAACCTAGCCCTTCACTTCCAGCTGGAAAGATAACACAGCAGAAGAGCTAGGGACTTGTTTTTCCAGAGGCTCACAGTCAGCTTGTCTCTTGTCTTCATTAATCAAGTGGGGCTTCTCTCACGCTCCCCAAAGAAGAAAGTCCCTGATTAAGAGCTCAGAGCCAGCAGGGGTGAATTAGATCCACAGGAGTGTCACTCTGCATGAGCAGCCTGAGATTCAGGCTCCTTGACAAACACAGAGTCAGAATTACACATCTGAAATTCATATATTAGGATTTCTTGGGGAGAAGCTTTTGGTACGGAGATTGCAATGGCTTGGTTTCCAACCACCTGAGTTCTGTCAGACCAGTTCTGCTGTGCGCAAACCTGTGGCCATCTCCTGTGGACCTCTTGCTCTGTCCTAAGGGTGGTTTTATATTATTTTCCAGAAAAGTTCTATAAGAGTGAGCAGAAAGAGATTATACTTGTACCAAGTCTCGTATCATTCGTTGCAGAGTATATCAGTCCCATATGCCCATATAGGCTCCATAGGTATTTTTTCCTATATGATTTTTACTGAGAACCCAAACTTTATTTTGCATTGTTGTGATGCCCTGGGGAATCTGCAAAGTGGGTTACAGGCTTATCTCTAATGGCAAGAAAAGTCTTTTCCTATTCAATGACTCAAATCTCCTGCTTTTCCCATAGTAGATCTCTAGGGTTATTACCATGGATGGAAAAATCAAAACTACAGGAGAAACTAAAGAGCAAATGGGAACTCATTCTCGTTACTCTGGGAGTGAAATTTAGGTTCTTTTGGAGATTTCCTACTCCCTTCATTAAAAGAATGTGCAACAATTTGTATATGTTTAAATACTATAAAGCAGCAAACTCAAGATAAATCTCCCTTCTGGAACAACAGGAATATGTATGTTCTGCAGAAGGGCTAAGCTAGAGCTCATGCTGATTTTATTGTTATTTTTCTACTCTTCCTATGTATGTCCTTTTTTTTCACTAAAAACAGGTTTAGAATACATTAAAGAAAAAAATCAATATTTTAAAGAAACGGTTTCAAAGGAAAGAAATGTCAGTGCACATAGTAGAGTTAAATACAGAAATCTGAAGCATTTTCAGTTCAAAGTTGGATGTTTAAATTCCCTATCTGCCTTTGAGAAGCTTTTATCTAAGAGAAAAGTTTATAGATCAAGATAACCCCGCTTCTCTCTGCATATTGCTCATAGGTCATGAGTTCCTGAGAGAAAGGAAAAATGCATCCTTTATTTGAAATTATCATTTTACAGACACTATTCCTTAACTCTTCAGGAGAAAAAAAAAAGCAAAGTTTGTGGGAATCATAAAATAATTCTGCTTGAAATTTGTGCTGGTTTTCTTTATCTGATTAAACAGCTTAAAACACAAGTTATTTTTTTCCTTTGATTTAATCACGAGAATTTGGAGGAGGTTGGGTGTGGCAATATAGACCAACAAAACCTATTTTTTATATATATGTGGCCACTTCCCTTCTCTGAGCATGAAATAAATTCTACCATTTAATTGACCATTCAACTGGTGTATTTCTAGATGATCAAAATGTCAGGGTTGCATTTAGGAACTAAAAACCCCCAAATAAAGGTAACAAAATAGAGAGAAATGAAGGGGGAAAAAAAGTGAAGCTCCAAATGTTATTGAATTGCTGCCCAGTTTCCTGTCCTGTGGGAATAATGTAACAATGTCTAATGCAGCAGTTTGTTTGTAAATGTTTCTTTTTGACACTTCAGCTGTGGGACTGCCTTTAGTTTCCAGCCTCCCTGGTTTTCTAATAACCTTGGGGAGTTCATACTTGAGAATGAAACTCAGATCCAAAGGGAAATTCTATCCATTTTCTGTATTTACAATAATGACAGTAAATATCTAAATACAATTTTCTAAAGAGCTGAACCAGCAGCACAGTAGTCTGAATGGGTGATAAGGTATCAAACAAACATTTTAATGGGAGATTAGATAAGGCTCTTAGGGCATATTAAACTGACAAGTGGGGTGCTGTTATTGATTAAAGTTTTAACTGAGATGGAATTATCAGAGCCTTGTTAGTATTTGATATGTGTAAAATATAATGGAACAGCTGCTTGGCAGGGCTCCTTGCTTTCAGATTCAATAATATTATGATAGAGAACTCCTGCTATAGATATTCATTAGCTTTGAGATAATTTCCTAATATCAGATGCAATGAAAATCTCTTGCCCTAGATTTGGTATTTACCTGGAGACATAGAGTTGCAGTGTACCCTGGCCAGGGCCCTGCATGGGCTCGGGAGGGGGTTGAGGAACTCGATGGGTCTCCTCTCTCTACCTGCTGAGGTTTGAGTCTGCTGCATTTCAGTCTTTGTAACACTGTCCTGGAGTTTGAAGGTGGAGGGAAAGAGGTTTATGTAGCTAGAGACCTTGTGAGCTTTCTCAAAGAAGAGGAATGACTCCAAGTGTTTCTTTTTAAGTGTGTGATTTTAAAAAGTCACCAAAGTCATGGAAGTCGGACTGGTTAACATCCACTGTGGATGCAGCTAGCTAGTTATTTAGGATTACATTCTGCTTTCCTTTACAATGCAATGAAAATTTAGTAGGAATAAATATTTTTTTTTAAAATCACACTACAGAGAAAACAAGAGATCAGTTTTTGTAGTGATTCCTGTTTGCAGCACAGAAATGATTCTAATGGCACTGTCAATACTGCACTACATCTGTGAAACTTGTGGGTTAATTGCTCTCTGCCCTCATTGGAGACTATACAGAATGGAGATGCATTTTTTCTTAGCTAAGTCATATGAGCAAAGACAAAGCACACAGGTTCTGTCTCCATTATTATCTTTCCTTGCCTCTCAACAATAAATTTCAGATAGCTTCCAGCCACGCAACAGTCCCAGCTCCCCTTCTCCTGAACCCACTTGCAGCTGCAAGAGTTAAATGTTGGGGTGTCAAATGCACCAAGTTTAAATGAATCCTTTACTTGTTTAAGTCCTACAAACCCACCCAGCAGAATGCCTGCCTATTGATCAGAGAGCTCAGGGAAAATGCCTTCTGTCTCTCTGACTGCTTAAAAATGTTTAGAATATCCTGCTGAGAAATTGCTACTGTATCATTTGCTCAGCTGCTGCTGGTGAATTGGTATATCCTGATCTTGGCCTTTTTGTGAACCTTGAGGTTTATCCTGGGAGGAACAGATCCTTTGCTTCAATGCAGTCATGTCAATTGGCTCCTGCTAACTGGCTGGTTTGCTGTAAATCGTGAATCTGTGGTTTACTATCCTCCTAAAGCCACCCCTGCAACTGCTCAGATGTTCCTAATCCAAGATGATGCCAGCAAGGGTTTGAGGCAAATCCCTCCTGTACACTGTGAATTTGGGTTTTCCTGCACACAAAGGAAGTAATACCAATGGGACATATCTCTTGTTTTGGCCACAAAAGCAAGATAAGAGAGGACTGCAATTTTCTAGTTCTTGCCTACATAGGGGCATTTTACCAGAGTTTTCTCACAGCTGCTACCAGGGCCTCAGATTTACACTGACACCATCCTGAGTGTGGTCCCCATAGCAAAGCACTTAAGGTCAAGGCAAAGGACAGGAGGGAAACCAGATGGAAAAATGACTTGTTCATGCTGCTACCCAGTTGCGTTAGGATGGGGACCCGTGGAGCTTACACAGTCTGATTAGCCCCAGGTTCATGGCCCTGTGTGATTCAGGTCACCCGATGCTCTAATCACTCAGCTACAGATGCCGTCTCTCCAAGTCCCAGGAAATATTTAATTAGCTGTACAATGCAGAAGCAACTTCCAAAGGAAAATTCCTCTGCAAAACAACCATTGACTTTGTGCTAAAGTACCCACGAGGGCTGGAGCACAGCCGTGTCTGAATCCCAAGCCTGGAACAAAGGGAAAGGATCTCCTGCTCTTGGCAAACCATTCCCATTTTGAATGTTTCCTGAAGCAAGCTTCATCAATACAGACACATTTTCAGCATAAAACCCCCCACAAAAACTCAAAGCCAACCAGCTAACCAAAAAAACCCCTAAAAATAGTTAGACTTGCACAAGTGAAATGTTACAAACTCATTCTCTCAACTTTTTCTAAACTGTAACAGCAAATACCAACTTTCTTGTGATTTTTTAGCAAGCTTAAGTAATGAAACCTCCTTTTAGTGCTCTACCTTGGACAGGATCTCTGTGAGAGCACTTGTAGCGGAGGTAAAATGGGCTTGCAAACTGCAGGAGCAGTTTTCAAGGGCAGAGCAACATCCTTTCTCAATTTGTCACATGTCTGATGTCTGGGCAACAGTCCGGCCACCCTGTCTGCCCCTGTATCTATGGCAGGGCTGCAGCACGGCTGCACTTTTACCCTTGGCTTGGGACACCAGTGCCTGCTTCTGCCTGTAGATGCTGTGCTGGATTCGTACCTTTCTCTTCCTTACCAGGAGACACCTGTAGCTCCTTTGAAGCAGAACATCATCTTGAGGAGAAGCTTAGGAGCCCAGTTTCTGTCAGTGCATATCATTTGTCCCGACCACTCATTCACCGCAAGATCTCAATCCACTCATGCCACCTCTCTGGCCTCAATGTCCTCCCCAGGGGATAACAGCACTCACCCATTTTTCTGGAGTGCCAGCAGGGAAGATTCTCTAGAAGCTCACGAGAGACAGTGATTAAAGTTATTTTGCAAACCTGGAGAGCCTGGAATTAGGTGTTCATAGGAGAGATCTCTTTTCTCACTTCCTTTCTGACTAGGGATACTTGGAGTTGGCTCTTGAGCCTTTTCAAAGCATCAGCCCTTTCTGCCATGACACGGCTAAGTGGGATTCACCCAGCCATCCTCCAGGATTCGTATGCTGGTCACTGCACCATATGTAGTCCTAATGCTGGCTGACAGTTTGCAGTGACAGTCTTTCGTGCTGGAGAAAGATTCAGACCAGTTAGCATTATTTGTGCAAGCCCCTGGGGATGGTGTGGGAGACCAGCCACTCTGCCTGGCCCTTGGAGACGATTCCTCCACACCTTCAGTGGAAGCACTAGAAAATTTAATTTTGGCTAGGTCCCCCATCAAACCCAACCCCCCAGGGCTCCCTGCACAGTGTGCAGCAGGAGAGAAAGGACACGTATACTTGTGTTCAGCCATCAGCATAATCAGCCATCAGCATAAGCTGACCAAGAGGAGAGCATGGGCAGTCAGAGCTGCCACTGCAGGAAAACATGGGCCTCTGATCAGGAGGGATACGGGGGAACACACTGCAAAGGAGCAACAGTGTGATCTCCTCCTTCCCTCAGCATGGTCCAGCAGGGAGAATGGTGCTGGCACACAGTCCAGCTCCTGAAGCGGGGGAAATGCTACTCTGAGTTAAATTGAACAGCAGTTTGGTACGATAAAAAGCAAGGCGGGAAGACGAAAATATTAAAATAACATGGGGATTCATACAAAGGGCAGCTGAGCAGAGGAAAGCAAAAAGAGGGAGAAGTGAGGGGGTTGCAGCCTAGTACAGCCTGGTTGAGGGGAGCATGGTGGTGGGGAAGGAGATGGTACCTTCCTGTCTCTCAGGGAGCAGCAAGGAGAGGTGAGGGAAAGACCAAAGGTGTCTGCAGCCAGGAGACAGCCAGACTGTGGGAGAGTGAGAGAAGAGCCCTGGGATGCTTGGCATTCCCTAGACCCCTCCACCATCACCCCCTCCCTGCTGACACTGTCTCTGTCTTCCAGGTCAGTGAATAATTTCCTGATGACGGGCCCCAAGGTAAGAGAAATTCCTTTGATCTCTGTTCCTGATTCCACTAAACCCAGGGAGGGAGGGAGAGAGAGAGAGGAGCTCCTCCTTCCCCCTCCTCTTCACCCAGTCTTGGCCAGAGCTCCCCTCAACCCCAGGTTTCCAGCAACAAGGCAGAGAAAGACCAAGAAAAACCTGTTACAAACTGCAACTCCTTAGACTGCATCAAGGCTAAGCAACACTAACTTGGGGATTTTTTAAGCTGGTTGGGGACAGATTCTGGAGATTTGTCTATTGACAGCAGCTGAGGCTTTCACCTGTCATCTGTTGCTTCCTGATGATCAGGGTGGCATCAGGACCCACATGGATCTGGCTGGAGCATACTTTCTGTAGTCCCTGTAAAACACGCAGCTTCAGGGAGAACAACTAGAATTGACAGGACTTTGTTCAGTACTTTTG
>WBMV01001385.1:428105-477022 GCA_013396655.1 Campylorhamphus procurvoides | reverse complement strand
GGGGGGGGATGGCAGCAGTACAACATGATGCATGGTGGTAGCAAAGCTTCTGCTATTACATTGCTAATGGTTTCCTGCAGTCCTCCTTCTCCCAGTTTCGGGAGGGGAGTACTGTGGAGAAGCAAATCTGTGAGCTTCAGGACTTCAGGCACAGGGAGGGTTGGATGGGAAACTCCTCCACGGGCCTGGCGCATGTTTCTGCATGCACTGCAGCATAGAAGTGACCTCTCTAGGCTTTTGCTTGAATCCTCTCTCTCTGCTCACCCTGTAGGCAGTGAAAGGGACCATGAAGCGGACTTGCAAATGCCATGGTGTATCAGGGAGCTGCACCACCCAGACCTGCTGGCTGCAGTTGCCTGAGTTCCGGGAGGTGGGAACTTACCTCAAGGAGAGGTACCACAAAGCCCTGAAGGTGGACTTGCTGCAGGGGGCAGGGAACAGCGCTGCCAGCCGAGGTGCCATTGCTGAGACCTTCAGCTCCATCTCCAAGAAGGAACTGGTCCATTTAGAAGACTCTCCTGACTACTGCCTGGAGAACAAGACACTGGGGCTGCTGGGCACAGAGGGCAGGGAGTGCCTGAAGAGGGGCAAGGCACTCAGCAAGTGGGAGAAGCGGAGCTGTCGGCGGCTGTGTGGGGACTGTGGGCTGGCAGTGGAAGAGAGACGAGCTGAGATGGTGTCCAGCTGCAACTGCAAGTTCCACTGGTGTTGCGCCGTGCGGTGTGAGCAGTGCCGCAAGAGGGTCACCAAGTATTTCTGTGTCCGCAAGGAGAAGCGGGAACGGAGTGGAGGTGGTGGGGCCAGCCGCAAGCTTAAGAGAAAGCTCTGACTTGCATCCGTGGTCCTGTCAGCCCCTCTCCTCTCCTGCCCTCCCCATCATCCCTCAGCACCATTTCCATTTGGCATAGTTTTGTCTCATTCCCACTGCTGCCTCACTGAGGCTTGGGCAAGGCAAAAGAGCATTGTATGGGTCCCCAGGTCTTGACCATACTGGGCAGTAGTGCAGCGGGCAACTTCTGGGGAGACCTTCAAGTGTTGAAAAAACATGGTGAAATTTGGTCCGCTCAACTCAGAGTCACTCTATCCAATGTTTCTATCTGATTTTGCCTCTGAAAACAAGAGGTCTTGGTGGCTCCTGTGCTTTTGAGCTTGTCTGTTCCCCAAACAAGCACCTGCTCTGGCCTTTTGAGTGAGATCAATACTTAGGAAAGCACAAGGAAACTGAGATGGCACCAACAGAGTTGAGAAACTCAGAGCAGTAATCGCTAAATGAGAAGAGGCTTTTAGTACCCTAAAAAAATAGAGGCCCTAAAATGAAGTTATTGCCTAAGACCTACACTATGAGGGAATAGAAAAGGCAGGCAACTCCTTCCTGCAGCAAGCCAGCCTCCAGTTCCACAGTGTCACTTCCCATCCTTTGACAGCTTTGCTAAGGCTTCCAGTGCTTTACTTTGCATGTGAAATGGCAGCAGCAAGATTGAAACAGCTGCTTGACCTGGCCATTAAACAGCTGTTCAAAAAAGGGGTCCCATCACTTGGGTCTTCTGTGCTTTCTCTTTGTCTTCCAAGCCTCCAGGTCTGGTCTTCCTTTTCACCCCTGCCAAAGTCCTTGACTGATGCCATAAAGATGCCCTCACGCTTACTTCTCCAACACCTTTATCCTCCTGAATCTCTCCCAGAGAGGAGCTGCCAGCTGATCCTTTTCCCCACCCCCGGTGTACTTGCCAAGCACTCTTACCCTGTCAGCTAACTAACTAAATACTTCTTCGTAGTCTGAGAAAATAATGTCAGTTACTATTTAATGGTGGTGTAAATAGGAAAGTGAAGCACTTTGAAGTTTAATTTATTGCACAGTTACTGTGATGTATACATAACAGTTTTTCCTCTACCACTTATTGTATATATTCTATAGGCTAAGCAAGCAGCAAGATTTGGTTGATGCATCTCTGTTCCCTTGCTGTGGTTGGGATAGGAACGTAAGAAGCTGCCAGCTGCAGGACCTGGGAAAGCTCACTGCACCATCATAGCTATCTTCCCCGGGGCAGTGATGTTATTGTCTGCTTTGCTGTTTGAAGTGTCCTTTAGCCAGATGAGCTATGTTACTGGCCATTAGACCTGTCTTGTAGCCAATATTTGTAAACCAATAGCCAATGCAATAAATCAGTAGCTAAGTGCTTGCAAAAAATGCTGTTGCGTCTTAAGTACTTGGGTGTTCTTTCATCCCACTGCGTCTGTGGGTGTTTGTAGTTTCAGTACTGGAGATTACAACCCATCTGCTTACCCATCTGTTGAGCTCAGGAAGACCTGAACACTTCCCTCCATGCAGCACAACCTCAGCTTCTACCAGGAGGGGAAAGGGTGTGGTGTCTCCTCATGCTTGCTTGAGGATTCATCAAACTGTAATGCAGCTGCCAGGAGGAAATGGAATGGGAGGGCAGCAGGGGCCCAGTTGCCCACTTCATAGCTGATATATTAGAGACACTCAGCAGTCTCAATGTGTCTGTTATCAAATAGACCCCTCAATCCTAGGACTACTTCATAGGGAGTGGGAATTTGGACCTAGAGCAATCTAGGGTCTCACTAGAGCAAGAGCACTCAAGTCAAGCAAGAATCTGCACCTTCAAAAATTGCAAGAAACAATCTTGGCCCGTTCTCAGGAAAAACTGACACACTCTCACTTCACACACAAATCACCAGCTGTTTCCACAGAGGGTCTTATTAATACAGTGACCCTGCCCTAGGTCTCTCTTGCATCTCCGTCAGCAGTTCCTCCTGTGGTGGGAATTCATCCTTGGGTAGGAGAGCAAAGAGGTGGCAAGAGCCTCTTGCCCAGCAGGGAAAGCCATAGCACGGGCTGGCTTGAGGGCCATGGCAAGGCAGAGGGGACAAGGGCAAGGGAGGAGGGACAACTTTTACCCTCTTCCTTCAGTGCGTCCGCCATCGCCCCCCTGCTCCCCGTTCCAGAGCCAGCCAGAAGCATGCAGAGCTGTGGAAGCCGTCTCCCTTTGCCCTGTCGGTGCCCCGCAGCGCTGCCCACCCATGTGCCCTCGAGCACAGCGTGCTCCCCTGTCCCCACTGCCCCGCAGCTGCAGAATGTGCTGACCTCAGCAGCAGCCCCCCCGGCCGGGGAAACAGCCCTCCGCAGCAAAGGGCCCGCTGCCATTGTGGGCAGCACTGGATGCTTCCATGGATTCATTTCGCTTTAATGAAGGCGCATTCCTCAGAGGAGAAATATTTACATTCAGCTTCCCAGGTGGTCACCTTCGCCCAGATGACACACAAACAGGCAGCCCCCCGCTCCCTTTTCCAATCCAAACCTCTTTAGAGGGCTCGGGAGGAGGGGAGGGAGGGGAGGGGGGGCTGCTGGGGGAGCAGAATAGAGAAGGGAACAAAATGCTAATAAACCAGCCAGCCAGCCCTCTTCCCCTCCCCTCTGTGGAGTCAATGGAAAGTGTCATTTCACATGCTAATCCCCCTCCGATCTCTTTACAACACCTTTTCCGAAAAGTGTTTGGGAAAAGTCCTTGTGGCCCGTTTACAGCTCCCCGCCGCTTCAGATTCCTTCTTGTCTAAGGCCGCGGCCCCCGTGTGGGTCTCTCCCTCCAGCAGGGCTCCTTACAAAAAACATCTCAACAAAGACTTTGGAGTTCATCAGCCTCCCACTGAAATTCACAGCTGCTGAACAAACTAATCCCCTCTCTTGGCCTTTCTTCCTTTCAATGGGTTCTTGGCTTCAAAGACACTTTGGGAAAGGACTTTGTGGGGACTCACACTGCTCCCTCAATAGAAGTTAGTGCAAGCATTATCTTCAGAGCAAGTGGCTTTACAAACAAATGCTGCCTAACAATCTCTGCCCCTCCAGCTCCCCCAAACACACACAAGCCTAGCCTGCAGACATGATGTTATCTGCGACAGGATTAGAGCTCCGTTCTCTGTGCCCAGAGATCCTTTTCTACTGACCCCCACACACCTCCCCCAAATTCTTTACCAACCCAAAGGCCTTCTCACCCAACTCAAAATGCTTTCTCTAGTGCAGGGGTGCTGCGGTACCATGTGCCCACATGGCAAGGGGCAGTAGAGAGGGGCTGCTGCCCATAGACCAGAAGATGTTACAAGCCGGCAGAGATGGTGTTATAAATGGAGGAGCACTTTCCAGCGGGGTTTGAAAGGTAACATACTACACCACAGACAGAGAGATAGGGCTTCTGCCACAAGACTCTCCGACACTTTCAAGTGTGTCACCTCACTTCCCCCTGCCTATTTTCCCCAGAGCTTCAGGGAAGGTGCTTGTAGGGGAAACCTGAGCAAAACAGCAACAGTGGGACAAAAGGGCATGTGGAAAGGACTTGGAGAAAACACAGGATAAAGAGCCAGTCTGCAAAAGTTCTGGGTAGCAGGACACGTGCACGTTGGAGGGAACTAAAGCCAAATGCATCTGACAAATACGTGGAAAAATATGCGCTTATTTCTCAGTGGTAGAAATGGCCCGAGTTAAAGAGAACAAGGAGTTGGACCGCACAGGGTACTGTAACCGGATCCGGAAAGGCAGAATCTAAGAAATGCCAGGCTTGTTAAGTGACCTCAAAGCTGGGATTTCCCTTATACACTCATTAAACAAATGTATGCCACCTACCTGTGTTATGACCCCTTCTGATGCTGCACAAGCATAGCCTTTGAAAATCAGCTTGCATCTCCCTGGTCAGGGACAGCTGTTAGGCCAGGCAGTTTGCTAACTGCTCTCAGACCAGGTTGCAAAAGCTCTCCAAGACTCCTTCACACAGTGTTTGCCTCTGCCAGGCGCAGAACTACAAAAGGCTGGTTTTCCTTCAATGCCGTGTCCCTAACACCCCAGAACTCTCATAAATCCTGGTCCCTTCCCAGCAACAGCCCTTCAAATTTTCACCATCCAAACAGTCTTTCTGAGCCTTTGTTTCCTTACAAGTTCTCCAAACTCAGGCCAAGTAATACAGTCCTGTATACAGAGTGTGCTGACTGGCAGACCTGTATATATACACTAGCTAGCTGACAGCAAAAATAAAAAAAATTTTTTGAAATTACATCAGAATTTCTTTATCAGAAGCTAGTTTGATTCCCCCTGACTTGATCTCAATACCAGTGTTTCCATTCAGCCTTCTTACCTCCTTAAAATCTTAAATGAAATCAACCAACAGATTCATAAATTATTAACTAATGGTAAGAAATGCTAATTCAATGGTATAAATTTCCACACAGATCCAATACTCATCCTAGTTTAAGCTCCATGGCTTCAGTGGTATAACATTTATTCCAACAGGAGAGGATTTCATCAAGGGCTTCCTGTTTATTTACTGACATACTTCCAACTCTTGGTGTCAAGTGCAGAATTCACAACACTGCTGCAATTCCCCAAGAGAACCTCAGCCTGTCTGGGAGCCTTCTTGTGTCTGATGCAGACAGTCACAACTGAGGCAGGTGATCTGAAGATCAGTTTTCTGACCCTGCAGCCTTAGGGGGTATGTAAGACCTGAGGTCTCACCACAACAGGATGTATGCTGCCCACATCAGCACAGCCCAAAATCTGGTTTGCTCCACACTGTTCTCAACTGCCCTCTCACCAAAGCTGAGAACTCAGCTCTCAGTGGGTCGCTATGCAGACTGAGGAAGTCCCCTGCAGCCAGAGGTGACAAGTCTATAAAAAAGCATCACAAAACACAGCTTTTATTTCACTGTTCTGTAATGTATCAGTGCATCAAACCGCAGCAATAGAAACACCACAGCAGCAACAAGGAGGCACTTTGACCCGGAAAGGAGAGAATGAGACACACCCTTTTCATCCTTTCTCTGATTCTCCTCCCTCCTAAGTCTCATGGTAGAGTAGGCTGATTCATGTACTGAACCACAGGCCCATGATAGCATTCTCACTCAAGCAGTAAAAGCAGAGAAAGCAGGGGCTGGCTGCATCCAAATGTTGGGAAGAAGCCTTGCTCCCAGCCAGGGCTCAACAATTATGCTGCCTGGCTAGTAAGAAGGAGGTTGAGAGAGAGGAAGAGAGGGAAATATACACACATCCCATCTGTGTTCCCAGACTTCTTCCCCAGGACAGATATGCTTCATTCATCTGTTTTACCCTAGAGGAAATGCCACAGTGATGAAAAGTGTCAGCACAATCCATACCTTCAAGTTCTGACAGCATCACCTCCTGCAGCATATTCCTTCCACCTCAGTGCCAAGGGGTCTCTGAGAACCACTTTTGCATGTATCTGTTACTGTAGGCAGAATGAATGCACCATACCTGGAGCAGTGAGCTGTCTCTCCCCGCTCAAGTCTGGGCTGGTTAGGGTAGATCAAGAGGAATCTTTATGAGACTTAAACAATCCCTGCTGCTCTTAGATGCCCTAGGCCATCTGAAAAGCCTGAAGTAGGAAGCCTGTATATAACACCAGTGGCTAAGAGTCCAACTGTGCTAAGCTTAAAGAAGTGAAAAAGGCCAGGAGCCAGAGAGGGCAGCTTTTAGCCCCAGAACAGGATATGACTGGTTCTGGGGAGACGTGCACACATCAGTCCAACCTGCCAACATTCCTGAATGGGAGAGTCCTGGGAACTGAAAGCAGAAATCCTCTCTCAACCTCAAACATAATAGGCTTGAGCCTGCAGCTTATGGGGGGAAAGATATAAAGGAGGGTGGATAGTGGGTAAACAGGAGACCTGAATATTAAAAAGAGAGGGCTGGGCAAAGAAAAGAGAGAACCAAAGCTGTCCCAGAGCAGACTAGTAGTTAGCTCTAGTTGTAGCAGGATATGGGTTCTGTGGAGTGAAAGGGTAAGTCAAAGATGAGAATGGAGAAAGAAGGAACCAGGAGAGATCCCTGCTGCAGCCCAACAGAGTGGGGACACCCCAGCTTAGATCCAAAGGGAGCCCAGCTACCACTCAGGCAGGTTTACACTGCAGCAGGGAATAGAGCCCGAGGCTCTTTGGTGGTGGTGCTGCAGGTGCCAGCCCTGTTTGACTCCTGAAAAAAAAAAAGCAATGTCAACCTGGGAGGGAAGGAGTTTCCCCTTTGTGCCAGGGATAGAGAAAAAAGAGGATCTCTGTGCAAGCTGGACAGCCTGAAACTGAGATCCCTGGGCTGGAAAGTGGCCTCAGACTATTAAGAAAGAAGAAAGAGAAAGAACAGTCTGCAGGAGTTGCAGGCACCAGTGGGCTGTCTGGAGAGTGGATGAGGCCAGGTGTGCTGGCCTAGCACAGTTCCAGGCACTGGCACAGACCTGTTTCTCCAGAGACAGAAGCAGAGTCCACAACTGGCAGCACATCAACAGGTGAGGCAGTCCACCAGCTCTCAGTGTGCACTCCTCCAGCTGCTCCACATTTTACACATTCAGCTTGCCTGCAATGGTCATGAGGACTTTCAGGATGGGCATAAAACCAGACACCTCACTGAAACTGCTGCTGCTGACCACCTGGGTGTGAACCAGGAGACCCTGTGGGTAGTTCTTAGCCTCAATGCATCGGGCAATTTCATGGAGACCCATGAGGATAGTTGGAGAAAGCTGTAAAGAGGGAGCAGAAATGAGTCAGCATGTTCAGCAATTTTAACACAGGCCTCTCTCCCTCCAGACCCTTCCCTACTGTTCTCCACTTCATCAAATAGCACCTACACAGTCAAGCACTGGCAGAAAGGATAGCCTGCTTCTTCCAGTGGTTTCCCAGACACAATAACTGCCAGCTGGCGTGAGCAATTGGCATCGGCAGCTTCAGAGTTTTCTAAGCCAGAGGTTACACTATGTTCACATTTAACTACCCCCAATTGCTCCTTTCCATCTGGACTGTGTGTATGTGCCAGTACCCTTACTGGGGGGTAAAAGCACCCTGCAAATACCTCCCCAGCTTTCCTTTACACTATGTCTGGGCCAAAGTTAAGGAAGAAGATATATAAGGCTGGCTGGATTCATGGTTCTTACAAGGTTTGGCAGTGCCTTAAGTTTTCTCAAGAGAACACAGGCTTGTTACACTGGTACAGACACCACAACCCACAACCCAGTGCAAAGGTGGGATCGGGAACTCTGCTTGACCACTAGAAATGGTTGCATCTACTTACCGCCTGCTCGCGGAGTTTCTCATACAAACACTCCAGCCGCTGCAACGCATCCTCCAGCTTCCTTCGGGTTTTCTGAAGCAAAACAGGGATTGCTAGCTCTGCCAGAACTTCAAAGCCACGGTGTTCTCACTCAGGCCCTCCCCTCCTCTGTACTTTTCATAGTACCTTACAATTCAGATGCATCTCAGCCTCTGGCAGCCAGAGACCATGATACAAGCCAGCTCTGCCCTCTGTGCACATGTACATGCACATATATATATACACACACATATTCTCTGCCCAGGACAGGAAGCTGGACTGCCCCTTTTCCCATCTCCCATGTGCTTGCAGGCCACAGGACAGAGTACTTCCAAAGTGTGAGAATTATCCACTAGCTGACCCATGGGGCAATCAGACAACCTCATCCTGACTGACCTAAGAAACAGCTTCTTCCCAATCTCCTTAAGGGAAAAAGGGAATATCCTTCCCACTCTAGGTAATTACCAAGGAAAGGGCCTGACTACTGAAGCTCTGGTGGGACTGACCTCATAAACCCCACCTTGAATAATCCACTCACATGTAAATTATTTGATGGATAGAAATGTCTGGCTCTGGGCACTGCTGGAACTGGCCTGGCCGCCACAGGAGTTCAGTGCATTGCACTGCGTACCAATCCAGCCATTCCACTGCTCCCTAAGTCAAGTGCTTATGCCCAAATCAACAGGCCTTTCTGCCCATAGAGGGAACCTTTACATTATCTCCTGGAAACTGCTACACTGCACTCTCAAAAAGCACAGAGCAAACACGCTGAAGATGCTGCTCAAGTTGCCTGACTCTGGGAGAGCAGTCTGGGCTTAGTGCTAATCCAAACACTTACCAAGCAGAGGTATTCTGGAAGGCTTCATGATCCCCCTAGGCTCTGGGAAGACTTAGCAACCTAACATAACATGCAAACACTGCTTTTCTGCTTCCGGACAGTGTGGCCTGATATATTCACACAATGTGACATGTATGCTAACAACCTTCCAGGAACCAGGGTGGAGAAATTACAGTGTTTCGGACACAAACATTGTTTGGCTTTCTATTCCAGACAGGATATCTCTTCTTTTCCCTCTAAGCTCTGAGGATAGTTGGTAATACTAGCTCTGCAGAGACTATCTGCAGATCATGCAATGAAACAGTAAGCTGAATTAGCTAAGCAAATTCTTCTACTTTCCTTAAAAAAAAGAGCCAGGAGGACAGAATCATTACTCCAGAAAAGCAAAGAGAAGCAGTGGATAAATGCTAGAGAATGCATATCAGTTCCCAAAGATGAAAAAACCTACAGCCTAAAGGAAGGAGGCAGATGGTTATAGGGACAAGACTCTTCCTCTCTTTACCCAAACAAAAGAAGGAAGCATCAGTCAAACATTTATGAGGGGGAAAAAAGTCAAAGATCAGAGAAGGAAGGACTTACTGGATCAGTGGCAACAGCAGAGCAGCGTTGCACCAGCCCTTCAAATGTGGCCTTCAAAGCCTGGTGCTCAGGGGGCAGCTCCTTCTTCTCAACACTCTCCACAGGTAGCTGGTGATACTGATGAAGAGAAAAGCAGCTGAATGAATGCAGCAGGAGCACAAGAGACTCGAGCAGGTAGATTCCCCTACTGGAACTACAGAATAGAAGGAATTTCACCCCTTCACAAACCCAGAGAATATCTGGAAGCACAGAGTTAGATTATCATCTTCAGACTGCAGCACAGCTTCAAACCTCTGTGGATTTCCAACTCCCAGCAGGCTGACAGCCTGCCTGGCCTCCCTCCCTCTCTCACAGCCATACCCAGGTGTAATTTTTCCAGCCTGGCAACTCCTCTAACACTCAGGCAGAGATGCCTTGTAAGGGCTAGGGAGAAACATAAGTCCTCTGCAGCTGCCAAGTAATAAGAACCTCAAAAGCTGAGTTGTTTTTCTACTTGACAAGATGCTAGTGGCTCGGGAATGCCCCACTTCCCTTGGGTACCTGCAGGCTGCCTTCCTTGGGTGCTCCTGGGGGTGACTGGCCAGATTCTTGCAACCTGGATAGCTGAGGATGGATCCCCTGGGGCTCAGCAGGCAGGCCCATTACTGGAGCTGTGATGGGGGCTGGAGGAGTAAATTTCTCAGGCAACTGTCAGCAAGAAAGGAAAAAAAAAGTCAAGAAAACCAAGTCGAAGGAAGAAGGGTTGGTTATTCTCCACAGTCAAATTCAACTTCCTTTCTAACTTGAAGAGTGTCCAGTTCTCAAGATGATGTGTAATACATCCCTGTTCTTTCAATCCCATGACTTAGAGAACGGGGCCCTTCCTCTTGTATCCTAGATGAACAGTCAAAGTGACAAGGAAACTCCTCTGGAATTGTTCAGTCAAACAGATCTGTTACCCCTGAAAGGACTAGTCCTCAGAAAGCTGCCTTGGCTCTGCAACGGCACGAGTCCTGAATGTAGAGATTAGTAGCAGTAAAATGTCCAACTGAGCAAGTGTTGGGGAAAATCCCACAACACGGGGGGAGATTCCTCTTGCAAACACTTCATCGTGCCCCTGCTAAGCCAGAGTCATGACAGATTCCCTCCAATGGGGCTAGATCAAAAGGAGATGGCTTTAACAAGAGGCTAATCCTGTTGTAGTGAGCACAGCCTGAAGCAGGTTCCCAGCTATGCTGCCAGAAGAAAAGGGCGAGAAGTCTGTTCCAAGCTAAAGACGAGGAGTGGGGGGTGGGAATGGTGCCAAAGAAGCTTCTTGTCACACCTGCCAGCAGGCAGCAATAGCAGAAATGGGTTACTGAGAGCATTTGTTGTAAAAGAGCTCAGCTCACAGGTCCTCCCAGTGCAATCATGACAAGGCAGAGAGCTGCAGGACCAACACAGCAGGCGTCTCTCAACTACAGCTGTCCCGGCTTCTTTCAGCAGAAGTGCCTTATCAGTTGGTATCAGCATTTGAGGAAAATCGCTGTGGGTCTCACTGTGCTGAGAGGAAATGCTGCCCCCAGCTGTCATGTGTGACTGGAGTATGATCTCAGTTGCTATCATAGAGGTTGTGTAGGCAAGGGCATAAGATTAAATCTGTATTTCTAACAACAAACAACAGACAGCATGGGAAGTATTGACAGAAGATGCAACATCAGAGCTAATAACCATGGTACAAAACAGCCACCTTGGAGAACAGCATGTGACTTTGAATGGCAAAGAGTCAAGATGACTTAAGACTCCAGTCATAGCTATGCATGAAGAGCGAAGTAGACAGACCAACATGGACAGAGACCTGCTGAGTTTGTCAAGAAGCATTTATAGGAATGTATCTGTTACATGGAGTTACCTGGCTAAAAGAAAACCAACACATGCTGTAGATGGAAGCTTACCTTTTTCTTTTGAAGGCCTCCTCTTCCAGTAGAGGGATCACCCCAAGATTCCTGAGCTGCCAGAACAGAGAACAAGACACAAACATCAGACTTTGAAAAGGTGGCTACAGCAACAATTCATGGCTGCCTGCATAGTTTAGAACTTCCTTCAGGAAAACAGCCCTTGGCTCCAATTCCCCCATTATGACATCTTTAGACTGTTTCAACCAAGGAATTTCAGATCCAGCTCTCATGAACTGTTCTTGCTTCCCTTTCTCTTAACTGCATTCTTAGCATCTGAGTATGTGCACAGCCTTCATGAGGTGATATCTGATCAGACTGGACTGGCACACACCCCCTCCCACACAAAATTTTTTTGCAACTAGCTGAAGCTTTCCAGATTCTGCACAAGCTGCAGAAGTCAGTCTCAGTTAGGCCTGAGCCTTCGTCAGGACCTGCATGTGTGTTCAGGGGGGTTTCTGGGGCTTCCCAGAGAATCTAGCCCTGTAGTACCAGAGCGAGGGCTACGCTACAGGTGACCGGGCTTCTCACCAGCACTCACAGGAGTGCCCCACGGTGGCAGCCCACAAGAATGCAGGCTGCTCTGATGAAGGGGGGAAGTTTCAGGGGTGGGTTGAAATTTTGTCCTTCCAAAATCATGTTCAGAATCAAAGCTTAGCAAAATTTGCTGAGTTCCCAATTAGAAGGGAATAGGCTTAAGCAGTAAATGCTTTGGGAGCACAGGGATGCGTCAGCAGATTCTTCTGTGGTACCTTGCCTGTAACCTCACTTCAGGTAATTAAAAATCCATCAGACAACATGACATGAAAAGACTTCCACACTTCATTCTGCAAAGGTCAAATTGCAACTATGTTGTCTGCTGTTGTCCTGTAAAGGTACCTGCATCTTTAGACAAAACTCCAGTATTAATAACCTCAAGCCCATGAGACAGGAATAAACTGTGAGAAAATAGAATAATTCTAAGGGGCAATATCGGAATTCATGGAGCTCAGTGCCACACTTAATGAGCCATGGATCCTGAGTGAAGCTTTAAAAATCACAGGGGAAAGATGCAAAAGGTGCTTCATTACTTTAATTACCTTTATTATTAACATTCTGGCAGCCCCTTTTTGCCCTCCCTTTTCCCATGATTTCAAGACTCGCTCTCTGATGAGTTTGGATCAGTAGTTTAATTAAGTTGGCACTTATTTCTAGGTTGGGGATTCTGTGCCCTAGAACTCTGCTGGCCCCTACTGAGCCTGTGGCCTAGCAGTCCTTGGCACTATTCCAACCCTGTGGCACTCTGTATCCTCATAGGAAACAGCTATTTAAATTATAGTCTGTAAGCCAGGCACTTAATCATCAGCCATGAGACAACAGGACCCTGCTGCATTTTGCTGGGGTGAAATGCTATCTTGCCTATGCTACTTGTGAAATAGGATTTCTCACCATCCCTGAAAGGCGCGCCCCATGGCAGCAGTCTCCAGCAATGCCTGTCCTAGAAAAAACAAGGCCATCACAGGCTGAAATCAGGGATTATCCTGGCCAGAAAGGAGATTAGCCAACATGTTGCTGTCCTTCACCCTGTCCCTGACACTCCCCAGGAGTGTGGGATTTCTACAAGTGGGTATCTCTCTTCTTTGTGCTAGTAATAATGTTCATGAGCTGTAGAGATCACAGACAGGAGTTTCCAAAGCGAACAATTTTGGTCAGTCAGATTGAGTGATTTTACAGTCCTTTTTCAGATTAAGAAAGGTACCAGTCAAAACCAGAACAATAATAGCAGTCAAGAAAGCACTGTCAAGGAAACCAGTTTGCACTGCTGAACTAGGCATACCATACATTGCCATTAAAATTGGGCGCAAATGCTACCAAGGAGAATGGAATTTCCCAGCAGTGAATTCCCAAAGGGCATCTTCAACCCGAGGAAGTGCTTGAAATCCTTGCCATGGAATCATCTTTCCTTTAACAGGGAAAAATCGGGGTATTTTGTTTCTCTGCTAAACAGAAAACACCCTTTCTAGAGTCCCACTCCACACAACCAGATTTGCTTGGTGGTGTAAGTTCCTATCAAGTACTCAGTTTCCCTAAATAAAGCTGAGAGTTTTATTTCTGGCAGATGGTCTCTGCAACAAGCAGCAGTCACTGTGCAGTGATAGGCCACTAAGACATTGAGCCATACATACCCTCAATATCAATGAATACCAAGAAGAGAAATCAGAACAAAGTATCAGTCAGAAAACATCTACAGTCCAAATTCTCCCAAACAGATGAACTAAGATTCAAAGCCGAACTTCATACTTTAACTAAAGCCAAAAGGGCTTTCCAGTTCCCCTTGGAACAGAGACCCCAAATTCTGCTTGGGAGGCTCTACATCACTGCTTCTGCTGGCACTCACCTCCTTCAAACCACATGGGGAGAGCACAAGTGCAAGCAAAGCCATGTCAAAAGGCTGGGAATGTTAGAAGAAGAAAATGAGAGATGATCTACATCCACTGGCCTGTTCTTTGCCTAGAGAACCAAGAAAGAAAAACTGGCTGCTTCCCCTTTCTGCTGGCCCAGCAACTACCTGAAAAGACAGACTGAGAATGGTCTAATTCCTCCAGAATGGGAAGAAAGTAGAGAAGGAAGAAGCTGGAAACCCCATTTTCTGTACCCAAATTCATGATTAAGAGCACAGAGCTGTCATTTCACTTCCAACATCCTCAGCTGTCACTAGTCCTCAGGACAAGTACGATCCCTACCCCAGTTGTAGAGATCCCCAAGCATGCAAGGAAACAACAAANCCCCCCATTTCACTGGAAGCAGCAACATTGCCTTCCCCAACAGACAACAGGTCTGGAGACATCTCTGGGTACTACCTGCATGATCCACGTGGGGATCTAGCCAAGGGAAGAAACCTGAAAATCAAGGCAGGGTGGAAAAATCATCATCACCAACAGCTTTTACTCAGTGAGTAATGTCTCTGGAATACATAGCTTTTCAGGAAGGATTTTGTCCATCTGTAGCTTAGAGCCTTTGTGTGTAGTCCCCACAGGCTTAACACTGTGGGACTTGCTATCCTTCGTTAAACAAGTTTGGCAAAGGAATCCACGTGGAGGCAAACCTCATATCCTAAGATCCTTCACTCTGAGAGTATGTGTGTGGCTTGGATAAGCATCTGCTCAAAAATCTATGGATGGTCAGCATTGTTAGGGATCTCCACAGCCTGGCTAAACCTATTCCTTGAGACAGCAAAGAATTAACAAACACCAGACATGGTAACACTGTAGGAAATAGAAAGAAGGAATGCTCATCCACCACAAACTAGGATCAACACCACACTTTTTCTTCATAATGCTAGCAAAGACTTCACAGTACTTGCATGCTGGGCTGGATTCAAACTATAGACCGAGAGGGGTCTAAAGCACTGCACAGGAATCCAGAAGCCATTCCCAGACAAGCACTTTATAACAACAGGAAAAAAATGGGAGAACTAGAGCACAGCATTTAATCCTGAAGCTAAGCAAGGGGCATCTCATGGGGACAGGCAAGCGGCATCCTGCTCTCCTAGCATTTCAATTGCACTTCTTGTGGAAGTTGCATAAAAAGGGGGAGATCAGCAAGCCTTCCACCAGGCATTCTATGGGAACCACCACCCTTTCCATCAGAGCAGATGCCTTTGGAGTGAATGACTAATCAGGGTGCACTGAGGACCTGAAGAGGCAACATCCTGCAACCACAACCTGGGAGACAGGACAATTGAATAGCCTGAATGAAACTGTCATCATTGTCATGTTTCTCCCACACAGCAAGACTCAGCATCAGGTGCCTGCAAGGTTTGCCTCACCACCACATCCAGCCTCTATGGTGACAGACCAGACCTCAGAAGATCCATGTCCATTATGTACTGCAAACCCCATTTAGGCATGTTCTGGACACAAAAGTCACACAAGCAGTACTTACCTGTTGGAGGAGGAGGAATGACGGCTGGCAGGGGTTTAGTAGATGGAGCTCCAGGACCTCCCTGAGGGTAACCCATATTCATGGGGCAGTTGAAAGGTGTTGAAGAGAAATCTAGAGGAGACTGGCTTGCCACTGGGAGAGGACATGTTGCAGAAAGCTGAGATGATGGGACTGAGGCTGGAGTGAAGAGGGCAGGTCTGGGTGGTGGAATAACAGGAGATACCATGGCCATGGACTGTCCTGGCAGAGGAGGCTGGCTCAGGAAGGGAGCAGGACCAACAGGTCTGACTCCCACTGGTCCAAATGGCTGAGACTGTGCCACAGCTATGGACAAGAACGAGAGTGTATCAGCATCACTTGTTTCATGTGCAAACTACTCCTTGCTCTCTTTCGCACTAGTGAGTCTTCCCTTCTTTAAGCAATACCTTAGAATATGCCAGGCATATCCCCCCACAACCCTGGCTACATCAGTCAAACTGCCAGCAAGTTAGCTGTGGCTTCTCCACCCCTACATATGCTTAGTATCAGTGGATGTGCAGCAACAATTACAATCTGCGTCAGAAGGACTGAGAAGCCACTCAGACAGCTGACTTGTTCTTTACCAGTACAATAGGCCTGCGAGAAAGCAAGTAGAGCAGCCATACATGTTGAAGGCTTTAGTCTCAGAAAACGTGGTAAATGGACACAACTATCAGACAATGCTTACCTGGCCCTGAAACAGTTCCTGGATTCAAGCCCAAGTTGTACTGTGGGTATGGGTGTTCTGTGGAATAGACACTTGTTTGTGGACCTGTTCTGGCCTGGGTAGGGGGAATGTGGTGAGGTGTCACAGACATGGCTGGCACTGGCTGAGGTGTGAAGATGGAAGGCACTGAAGGCTGAGATGGTGCTGAAGGGGCAAATGATGACTGATAGTGGGGCTGCAATTAAAAAAAAAAAAAGAACTTGCAAATGGCCAACAGAGTCATGTGCATACACACACAAGCAGATGCACCTTCTATCCCTGTTATTTCTTAGGCAAGATAAGATGCTGCTGCTGTCAGTGGCCTAGGATGGACAGGATCAAAGGCCTTTCCCACCATATAACTTGCTCAACAAGATGAGCATCACACACTTTAGAGTATTCTCTGGCTCTCAAAAGGATTAGTCCTCAGGAGCCAGTTCCTATATAGTGACCTCCTGGAAGCAAAACCAGAGGAAATAATGAAGGAACAATAATCAAGTAATGGAGGCTGGAAGCAAAACTTCCTGAACAGTCTTCTTGCACAAGGACTGAGATGAAGCCACACTACACAATAAGATAAGACAGTAAGATGGGCATAGAAGAGGGAACCACAGCCCCCTTTACCCTCAGATTTGAGATCTCGGTGGATCACTACACTTGTAACAGCCACCTCCAGGGACTGCATGTAGGGCAGTGCTTTCTGAAAATATGACAGAAAGCTTACTTTTGGATTATCACAGAGCTTTTGTTTGTTCCAGTAAAGGCCATCAGTGATGAATTCCTTAGTGCCTGCAATCTGTGTCATCTTGTATTACTGCATATGCCTTCCACAACCCAGTACCCTTCCTCCCTCTCCCCAAGCCATAAACAACCCAACATTGAGCTTAAGGCCTACCTTCTCTGGATGTCTGGGACCAGTTTTGTGGGCTGCTCCTTCAAGGGTGGAACCACCCTTGGCTGCTGGAGATGTGTGTTTAATGACCCCTACATTGACACGAGTGTAGGGAAAAGGGGGTGGCTGCTGATCACCCACATTCTCTCCTTGAGCATGAAAGAGTCGGTCTCGGAGCTGTTCGATCAGGAGCTGAAACAAACTATGCTTTAGAAGTGCCTTGAGAGCCCCAGATGCAAGATGCTGGGGAGGCATTTAAAGCAGACCCTGACCTAAAGCACTGTTAATCAACCTGAAAAATGAATCATTTCTCCAACAGCCACCAGGAAAAAAACACCAAACAACAGTAAATGACAATCTGGGACATCACCTGCTGTATTACCAGGCAGATGAAGTCTCACTGATCCTTCCACTGGTCTTCAGAGTATTCCCTCTCTGATCCCTACCCACATTTGGGCACTAGACGGATTTCCTTCAAACTGCAAGGTGACCTCCCTTCCTCTACCACAGAGCTTCAGGAAGAGAGGCAGCTTCCCCGAAGAGCTGCTTCTCAGGGTTGTTCCCTATCAATCATTTTACAGTTCTATAGCTCCTTTCCTTTTCCCTGAATAAAAGGCACTACAAAGAAAATACCAAGACAAAAGCCATATCTTTGAACCTCCCCCTCCCACCTCTATTCTCAAGTTACCATAACAAAGGTGAAACCTTAAGTCTTGATGCATGTCAAAACCCAAGCTCTCTCTCATACAGAGTACCATTTCTCCCCATATGCTACTCTTTTCCACAACAACCTGCTTCTCACTCACCTCTTTAGAGTTGCTGGGTAGGTAATTCATTGCAGCTGCCAAGCATCCTTGTGATGCCAGGAGACTGGCATATTGGGTAATTCGTTCTGCCAAGACAGGGCCTGGTGCTGGCCCTGCTGTGCCTCGAAGCATCTCAATGGACCTGCTCAGCACCATCACTTTCTCTATGAGATCCTGAATAAGCCAGGGGGAAGAAGAAAGAGACCACTCAATCAGACTAGTTTTACTGGTCCATCACATGCTGAAACAATACCAGATGGCTCTCCCCGCTTTCAGCTGACACTGGGTCCGATGTGAACAGAAGTTACTCCACTCTTTACCAAACCCTGTCACTGATGACCATTTCCTCATGTGCACTTGGAGTAAAACAGGAACCAGTAAGCAAACCCTGACTGCTACTTCTATAAGGAGAAAAAAAGAAAATCAGAAGCCACAAGGACATCCCAATCAACTATGATCTTTTTACTATGAAGTTACTACTAATTCTAGGAGTTATAAGCTAACAGCTTGGAAGAGGAAGGATTAAAATCAGACCAGGAGAACTTCACTAGAAAAAAACTACTACTGCGGACAAATGCACCAGAAGGTTTTTAACTACTTCAAACTCCTTCAACTCCTAGAAATCAAAGTAATGTTTGCAGCTGTAGAATGAAACATGCTGATACCTGGTAAGTGGAAGGAGGCCAGTTTCAAACATAACCAGAAGTGCTGAAGATGCCTTTTTGTTTCTGTTATTCACTAGTGGGATTGCAAAACCAGGGAACTCTGTAGCAGAGGGCATTATCTGCAGATACCTGAGTGGAGGACTTGTCTAGTTCATTCTGGTGAGTGACACGCAACAGGAGTTAGTGACTTAGCCAGGACTAGTTTTAAGTGTAACAGACAGGTAATAACACTGACTTAAAAGCCTTGATTCAACTGCAAGATGTTACTTCCTATATATGTTTATTCTACTTGCAGTGGGAATAACACAGTCTACACTTCATTTTATTTTGCCAGAAGCTGTTCTGAAGGTACAGCCAGGTAACTGGAGCATTAAGTTATACACGATAAGCATAGCAGCAAATATACTCTCAGGCTACTATCACTAAGAGGACAGGTACAGGTCAAACTTCCCTGACTAAAAGAAGTTCAGAAATTACATCATTTCTACCTCCCTATCAGTAAGAGAGGCGGGTAGGCCATAACTCCTGTCCATGGCTGAATTTTTATACCATGTGGTCACTACTCTCTAAACACACAAACTCCAAAAGTTAAATAGTGCAAGCCTCCTTCTGATGTAAGCCAGGCTAGAAGGAGCTACCTTGGTGAGTATGAACAGGTCGCCACTGTCTGCTGGAAGCCAGACACTCTGTTGATGGGATAATGCAAACAGTCCAGGGCTACCAGACTGGCCTAAAGAGGAATCAAACCAACATTATAGCACCTGTACCTGGAGGGCAAGAGGTGATGAAGTCTCATGGTTTTTTACCCAGCATTCCACCAACCTCTCCACATTGCCTGATGAGATATAGCAGAGGCAGGCATCATTGGACAAGGCTCCATCTCCCTCCAATTCTAGGCGAGCACCTAGCATGTCTAGAGAGGAAGAAATGCAGCCAAAATTTAACACACTCCCTTTTTGAAGAGCTCATTAACTCCAGTGCTCATCACTTAGCATTCCTACTTTAGCTTAGCATGAAAAGCTGTTGACAGCTTTGGATCTGCACTTAATTAGAATCATAGGATCATTTAGATTGGAAAAGACCTTTAAGAATGAGACTGACTATAAATCCATGCCCCTAAGGGCCACATCTACATGTTTTTTAAATACCTCCAGGGCTCCACCACTTCCTTGGGCAGCCTGTTCCAATGCTTGACAACCTTCTGAGTGTAGAAGGTTTCTCTAATACCCAATTTAAACCTCCCTGATGCAACTTGAGGCTGATTTTTAGTTGGCCTATCACTTGCTACGTGGGAGAAGTACAACCTTCTGTCAGGTAGTTGTAGAGAGTTATAAGGCCCCCCTGAGCCTCCTTTTCTCCAAGCTGAACAACCCCAGCTCCCTTGGCTGCTCCTTGTAAGACTTCTGCTCAACAGCTCCATTGCATAATTCTTGGATAACACAGAGAAATGGGAATTGTGAAGGAATCCCAAAGCCAACTTGGTTGAATAAAAAAGTACTTTTTGTATATCTACCAATTTCTATATGTCTGGCCACTTGATGAATGTAGTGAAAAAAATCCAACTTTTTTTTTTTCTCACAAGAGGAGTGGGAATCTCCAGACAATTGTAGGTTGCTCAAAGGGTAAACCTGTTTTAGATGGAGTGAAGAGACCTGACCTTTTACTGTCAAGGAAATAGCTTTCTCCACAGAATAAAAGAAGAAATATCACCCTTTTCACATCTCAGCCTAAAGCCTGTCCTGTTTTTTTTCCATGCTACTCCTAGAGGTGGCAGGAAACATCTGCATATATAACTTCACACCATGTTTCTCAGCTACTGTGTGCATCTATTATTCTCCTACCTCAAGAGTCCACATTTATGTAATAAGTTCCAGCTATCTGTAATGAGTAAGAAGTGCTTTCCTTTCTCAACTCTATCCACTTCTTTCTGTAAGCTGTCTGGAGGTGACCCCCCCAAAGGGAAATGCATCAAACAGAGTATGCTGCATACCACAGAGCTGGGTATAGTCTTCGTGTTTTGAGTATGTTAACAAGATGGCCAGTGCCTCCTTCCAGCTCTGTAGATCACATGTGCAAACAATATCTTGCCAGTTCTGCTGCACAATGGAGGAAAGCAGCTGTAAGGGAAGCAGAAAGCCTGTCAATCACTGAAGTCAAAGATAAGCTGACAGCCTAAGCAAGGGCACCCACAATGACAGCTCATTTTCAAGCACACTTCCCACTGTGCAGCAACTACCCCACTGTACATTAAGGTCCACCAATCTCAGCAACCCTACGTTAACTGCAATTGGAACCTGATGCCTCTAAGAAAGCAAAAAAGCTCAACAAATCACTTAAGAGAATATGGAAACAGCCACACTAGACAAGACTAAAGATTTATCACATATCTTGTTTCAGAGCAGCTGGTATCAATGACTGGGAACACAGTGTTAGGATATCCCAACCTCCGTTACACTTCCTCATTTGTAAGTTAATAAGCTAAAAACTTCCTAGTTGAGCTGTAAAGGGGCAGTATGCTCCACAGGTTACAAGCAGGAGAAGCCGAAACAGAAGCCACTAGAAAAAAAAAGGAACTGAGAACATTGACATACTATGTGGACAACATGTAGTTGTCATAAAACTACCAAGATATTAGATCAAGATATTACATCGAGAGGATGCAGAGATTCTGCTAACATTCTACTTCCTGCTAAAGCATTTCCACATATATTCAGACAAACATTTGCCAAGATAGTGCACACCTTCATCTGCTCATTGCGCACACAGAACTGTCACTTACCAGGGAAAGATTTGTTTTCCGCTTGGCAAAGTAGCGCCTCTGGGTCTCCTTTAGGAGGCTCTCCCCACCAGCTATAGCTAAGATAATAGCATCAGCAAAGCGCTCTGCTCGCATGCACAGCTCCACTGCACCCTCAAAATTCCCCAGCAAAAGGGCTTGGCTGATGAGTCCATCCGTATCTACAGAGGTGAGAGGCATAGTCAACCCAAAGGGGCATCACCCAGATACGTTGATGATGCTTGTTTTAAAGAGCAGGCAGTAAAAAGCAGCAAGATATGGAAGCCCAGCTAAAAGAAAATTTAGAAACCCAGATCAGGTTTTACACTTCAAAAAAACCCCACTGACTTGACTTCAAGTCTTCTATCACCCAGAAGATTCTCCTATATTTTTAATGGGTTTCTTATCTGGGAAAAGCATTTCTCTGCTCAATGCTGAGATATGCTGCATGAGACTTGGGAGGGCTCATGTGTTTTAAAAGCATCCATCTGCTGGAGTGGACTAGATTCTTCCTGGTTTCTGTAATTTTCTGGTTTTCCTTCCTCTTCCCTTTTCCTAAGAGGGCAGAAACACATTTCATGTAACATACCTTCTGTGACAGAAATTTCCAATGTGCTCATATTCTGTGGGATAAGGTTATCAAAAAAGGCTGAAGAGGAGGAAACAGCAGCTACATCATTGCTGGATTTCATCAAAAGCTGTGCAAAGAGTGAAAGGTTAATTAATGCACTGAACACACAGATCGTACCCAAAGCAGTTCAGTGGATTATGGAGTGGGATAGGGCTACTCTCCCTTTGGTTGTACATGCTTACATAAATTTGATTTCAACTTGGAAATCCATCATGCCTCTGCTCTATCACCCTTTCACCAAGGCAGTAACAAGAGCAGTGCTGCTATTGATAAAGCTTATGAGACTGACAATGCGAGACATGCAATGCCAACATAATTGCTGGCCAGCATTCATCAACTCAACTGTCAGCCCTTGAGTACGTTGAACAATTTTGTATGGAATAGGGACAAGACCAACACAAGAAATCAGTAACTAACAGGTTGGATCATGGTCATGTCTCATGTTGTACTGAAATGCAGGACAGAATTGCTACCCCTAGGACATCTCAGCCAGTGATTAAGGTTTGTGAAGAAGATTAATGATTTGAACATGTAAGTTTTAGAGAAGCAAAATTTACAGTGAACCAGGCTTTAGAAGGCATCTGAAGATGGACATCCCAAAAATATGTGAAAATACATTTCAAAGGAGAGAACTGAAAAAGAAATACCACAGCAGAAGCTTCACAGAGGACATCCAGAACTGTAGCAAATTAAGCTAGGATGAGGCTAATACTACCACTGACAAAATCAGCACTGGTGGAGAAGGCCCTCTTACAGTGTTAACAGCCAGGAGTCCTTCATCATTCACCCATTTTTTTAAGGCAGAAGGGACCGTCATGATCATTTAGTCTGACCCTGTGAAGATCTGACAGGCCTGTGAACTGTCCTCTGCCAGCACTGACCCTAACAACTTGTGGCTGGAATTAAACCTTCCTGTTCATTTTGCTCTCCTCTGCTCTCCCAGGCTGCCAAGATGTACAGAACATACCTGGTTTGGTTGCGCAGCATTTGTATCATCTGCCTCTGGAAGAGGCTGTTTATCTGGGATCCCATTACTCAAACATGAGGCAATCTAGAAAAGTAACAGACATGCACACAGTGAAGCTCCTACCAAAGTAACCACCTGGGCAGCAAAACTACAAAGTGACTGGCAAACCCCAGACACAATTCCCCCAGCTCTTTCACCTGTTTGAAAACTTTCCCCCTCACCCTATTCCTGTCTGGCTGCCTATCAGAGGCTACTTATCCTTTTCAGTGCATTATCCTTCAGTGCTATGCCAGACTGTCTCCACCTGTCACCTTCTTCCTGGCTGAGGAATCCTCTGAGGTGCAGAGAGATGAACGCTAAAAGAAGCTCCCACAACTGCACTGTTGTTACATACTTCCCAGAATAGCAACAACTGAGTGCAAGATAACTGGGCTCAAGACCCCTCTGGTTTGATTCAGTACAGTTACACCCTTACAAGTGCTCACATTTGCTTTTTAATGGGATATACTCCAGGTGACTCCCAGCTGAAATTTCACAAAGTTTGGTCTTTTGCATGCTATAAGATCACTTGCTCAGTTCCAACAGGGACCCTACAACTTTCCTGCAGCAGCTTTAGTCCTGTAAAGATCTTTTGTTATTGGAAAGGCCCCTTACCTTTTTTTGCAGATCCTCTTTACTGTAGCCCAGCAGCTTAAGGAGTTTAGTCCTGGAATCCTTCTCCAAATTCACCTAAGTCCCAAAGACATTAAAACGACAAAAAAATGTAAAATCATAGACATCTACACACTGCCAATGTTTAGCTGCTTCTGGTAGCAGCAAAGTTTAGATCTCAGTTTATAGATAAAGAACTCAACTATAAGAAGTCTATTTAATTACTATTGTGGGAAAATGTATGGAATTTAAGTTATAATCATGACAAAAGAGCAAAATTCAAGTTTGTCAGAGTTACAACTGAGTATTGGGATTATGATTGTATACATACCTGGTGTACTTGGTCATTAACTCCCTGGGTGGTCTAGGAATTGCCAAACTAATCTCTACACAGAGAGAATGGACTGATCTGAGTCCGAAACTGAGACAAGGTGGTTGCCTGAACTCCTAGCTGGCTTCGCAAGAATTAGTCAACTAATTTTTACAAAAGTTCTCTGGGTCAGACAGTCCCAAAGATTCCCATAGGCTGCACACAGCCTAACTGACAGGTGTTATTTGTATGCTTCAATGCATGGTTAACATTCTGCAAGAAGAATCTGTCTGTCTCAATTAAGTCCCATGCTGTTCCTCCTACAAAACTGGTCAAACTGTACATGGATTAGACAACTGTAAACAGTCCATTTCAGAAACTGTTCCTGCAGAGGCAGAAATTGCCCTGCAGGACACTTGTGTACAAAAGCCTGGTTTGTAGTTTAAGACAATCAACCATAACACATCTTGCATGTGCTGGAGTGGTCTCAGCATCATGGGCTGAGACTAATATGAGAGGTTGCTGTATCTCATCCAAAGCAACTGAAGATAATTGCAGCAATGGAGACCACTGTTACCACCTAGACTACACATGGCCATCCTATTCAAGATTCCCCATGTAAATGTAATACTATGGAAAAGATCCCAATATTTTGCCCTCCACACAGTCTGCCAAGGATTGACTGTGAACCACTGCCAAGACTAAGCCCTGCCTTTTCAGAAGGGTGGCTGCTCCTTATTACTGCACTCTTCCGTACTACCAAATGGACAATGAAACCATTGTCCTATGTAGGGCTAGTCAGTCCTCATGCCACCACAGCGCTCTCCCTTATTCTGGGGAATCTCGCTGCCTATTTGGACTTTGCCTTGAGAAATAATAATGGTAGAGCTTCACAGGTAGCAGGCAGATACAGCTTGGCAGCGTGTTGAGATGAGAAAATCCTGTTTCAGGAAGCCCAAACAAGTCCACTGAAAAGACCATTCCTACTGAAAAACAAGACAACCTCCAAGATCTTAACTGCAAAAACTTTTATTTAGATAAGTAACTAGCCTATCCATTCAATTCCATTTTATATCTTAAAGAACAGGAACATAAAGGGCTAGAGAGGGCCATAATTAACACATTCTCCCTATGACCATAAAAGAACTGACCTTTGTATTTCACCACAGCCATCCTACCTTCAGGAAGTTCCAAAGGTTCTCATCAATTGGCAGCTTGGCTGTCTGAATCTTGCCCTGGCAGTAATCAAGGAGGTTGCCTGACTGCAAGGCCATCTGCAGTTCTTTGGATCGGAGCAGGAATTCAGTTTCAGTAGTGACCTGACTGATGAATACTTGGTGTGGGTAGGTCTGCTGCATTTGCTGTCCAGGAGCTTTGGTAAGACCAAAGGTAATCAGTTTTCCTCCAAACTGAGAAAGACAGAGGGAGACACAGCAAGCATTTTCATAAACAAAGGTAAAAGAAATTGCTTAATTCTTCATTTAGCAAGGCAGACTCAAGCTCCATCTGTGAACACAAGGAACCCAAGAGTTTAATGTCTATGGATGGTAGGGATATTGAGGGAGTTCACATTACAAGACCTTTGGCTCAAAACTGATAAACTTGGCACTTGTGCATATACTATCAGGCCTAACCAATTGCAAGTACCAGAGAGGCACAGAGGAAAAAGTAACATTTGGAACTGTTTGTTCTTTTGTGACATGGAAAGGCAGACTGCAATGATAGAAACTATCAGGCGAAGAGAAGGCACTAGACAGAGAACAAGTCAAGATACAGGCTAAAAGAACAATTCAGCCTTTCAATCTAGGAGCAAAAAATGCAAGGAAATTAAATACCTGGATAAGAAAAAAGACAGAGGAGAATGGCAATGCATGTCAGCCTACAAGGACAGCTTTTATGAGTCTTCCCCAGATTTAACTCCTACTTACAATCTCACATTCTCTGCTACAGGACGCTTTCTTAATGGAAATATACCTGAATTTGAATAAAAGATACTTTATGGGACACTACCCTGCACCTTAAGCAGACATTAAGACAACTAGCAACGCTTCTCCAATGAAAGGAAAGGATTGTGTCATAAGATACATACGTTACATCCATCTAAGGATGCTCCATTCACTTACTGCAAATGAAACCCCCACAGGTCTGCGAATCCACTTGGGTGGCTTTTTTAATGGTGGAATCAAGGTGGTCTGAGTTACTTGCTCTGGCACCTGCAGAGGAGGAAGGCTCTGTCCTGTGCCAAAGGGATCCAAGTTGTTGAAGGAGGAAGAGATCTAGAATCAGAGAGATAGGAATAAGATATAATTCAATTCCTGTCTGTATGGACAGAAACCTATTTGTCAGGAATTAGTTACTTTCCTCACTGATGAGGAATGAGGGTAGTACAGTACTTCTTCCTGGAATACCACCAAGCCTCTATGCAAAAGAAATTGTATTCCCAAACAGATTCATAAATAATTTCTCAAGAAAGTTTCACCTTGTAGTTTTTTCTTAATAAGATGCAAATTTCCTAACAAACACTGTTTGGCACAGCACCCAGCTCAAACACAGGAGTTACAAAATTCCTTGTTTTATACAAGACAGTGACAACATATGGACAAAAGTTTTCCAACTTATTTCTTGTCTTGCTCACAAAGGAATTCTGACTCCCTTTCAGTTGCATGAGTCTGAATGGGTTAGTTTTAAGGACTGTCTCAAGCTTTCATGGCTTAGATGAGACTGATGCAATAAACTTGTCTAGACAAGACAGTGTGTCAAAAGTGTCCTCTGATCCAGATTTCTGACACTGAGGGTATCAGTAAGCATAAATATAACGCCGTTCACAAGTATTTTTCATTTTTAACATTGTTTGCATAGATTTATTGGTTGCTAGAGATAACCCTGTTCAAGTTTGATTGGACCATAGGGAATAGCTCCAAAATTCTACTAACCAGCATACCCAAAGGGAAGCAACATAAGGCTGATCAAGGTAAGGTTGCCAAACAAAGAAATCACAGGCAATGTTTCGTCTTGGCTCATGGGAAAACAATTCCAAAGAAAGAATATTTCACAGAATCACAGAATATGCTGAGTTGGAATGGACCTACGAGGGTCGTGAAGTCCAACTCCTGGCCCTTCACAGAACCATCCCCAGGAGTCACACCATGTGCCTGAGAGTATCATCCAAATGCTTCCCGAACTCTGTCAAGCTGGGTGCTGTGACCACTTCCATGGGGAGCCTCTGGGTGAAGAACATTCTTCAAATATCCAATTTAAACCTCCCCTGACAGAACTTCAGGTCATTCCCTAAGATCCTGTCACTGGTCACCACAGAGAAGACATCAGTGCCTATCCTTCTTCTTTCACTCAAGAGAAAGCTGTAGACTGCAGTGAGGGCTATTTCTGGAGGAACAGCTTATATCTAAGAGATCAAACACTCTAAACCTTAAAAAAAATATACATAACCAGGGTATCAATACCATCAACCACCAGGTCTGTAACAGTGTTTCTGTCCTTACACCACTGAATTCATAAGAGAGACCTCTTGGTTACAAACTCCCTGCTGCCGTAACTGTCATTACTTCCTTCTGCTTGTGTTCTTACTTGTTATTCTACACTACTGTTCTGCAATTCTGAACAGTGGAAGTGTGGTGCATGCACAGGAAGAATGCACAGAAAGAAAATTCTCCATGGGTTAAATAAATCCTTAATCTCCCACAGCTGTTGCTTGATAAAGTATTTTCTGCCTCTTGCAAATCCTATGAAACTGAACTCAGTCAGCTGTAAATGACTAAATAACACTTAAGCTGGCTCATACATATTCTCTTAAAACCTGTATTGTAAGGCATTTGTTGGCTGGGACAGAGGGAAGGAATTAAAAGACTAGACACCAGATTAAAACTAAAATTAGTGACATTTAATCTGTTCAGTTTGCCCATCTATTCATTAGCTAAGTAATGGGTTTCACTATCAAAAATATTAACATACTCCTAGTTATAATCAGTAGACTTGAGGAAAATTGCTAATAGTGGCTTATAAGCTACTTCATAGAATTATCTTCTAAACCAGTGAAGAATAACAAATACCTTTATAATAATTAATAGGATATAATTTTAACCTAATGACAAGACAAGCTTGTTAATCTAACATGTACGCTGCTTTATTTTTATTCTAGTAGTAATAACCATAAAATATATCTGACATCAAAACTCTGCTTGACCTTGGTTCTTTTTATAAACTTTGTCAAGAGGCAAGGCAGTGCCTTTGGGATTTAGTGGGATATTAAGTTCCCACACAGGTAGCATCTGGTTCCCACACCACACAGCCATACATCCAGGTGCATTGGACAGAATGTATTGCTTAAAAATCCTACTGTTTCACAAGTGTCCTTCTACTGCTCTGAGCAGTCAGGTGAGAAACTGCTAATCTGTCAGGCTGTAACACATTCGCAAGACTTTACCTTGTCAGCCTGCGTCTTCTGCTGAGCTTCCAAGTTCCCACCCATAACAGAATATATGTTGATCCACCCATCAAAAGTGGCAGCAGAAAAGACTGAAGGATTCCGAGGACACCACTGGACATCAAAGCACCACTGACTCCGAATGGGCAACTCATAAACCACCTATCACAGAAAGAGAAAAGATATAAGCACGACACAAATAGTCCCCTGCTTTCCCCAAATTACTTGCCACAGCAAGTGTGTCATACTTTATTTACATATCACCATTGTATACAAATATCTTATTTTCACCTCTTGAAGAATGCATTTGCAACCAAAATATAGCACATTGAGTCCAAAGAGCAGAAAGCCACAGAAAGCTCCTATAAAATAGAATTCTGACTGTAGAAAGAAATCCAAAAGCAACAAGTCACTTTTGCTCTACTTTCTAAGTACTACTGTATTGGAGTACTATGGCATTGTCAGATCTGCTGTTAACCAAGGAAGAGAGAGCAGAAAACAACAAAAGACAAGCAGAAGTCAAGAGGCAAGAAGGTGCCATGAACAAGAGCATATAAACAGAAAGAATAGTCTGGAATAACAAATGTGACAAGGAAAATAGAGCCTACAGAAAAAAAAAAATACAAGAGAGGACTGTAATAGCCGCACATGAAATATGAAGGTCATTGCAGCCAACAAGTTTATGGTCCAGCACTCAAAAATCCAAAGTTCAATTCATGGCCCAGCCACAGACTTCCTGTCTAATGTTGGGCAACTCACTAACACAATCTTGACTTTGAACCCCCAGTTTGTTAAATGAAGATATTTCCTTTATGCTTTACAAGAACAAAGCATAGATAATCATAGCTCCGTTTTCTGTGGTAACATGATCTGTATTTTCTGTTCCCAGGTATAAGCAAATTAATATAATTTGCTTATATTAAAATCCAGATTGCCAAATTGGAAAACAAACAAACAAAAAAATCCCAAAAAAACCCAATCCCAAAGAGCCCCCAAAACCAAAGAAACCAATCCTTCTTCCAAACTTACCAGATCAGTCATTCTTTATAACTGTACTGTCCTTACCACTGCAACATTCCCAACTTTTGTATCCCCTGAAAGTTTTCTGCTCATTGGTACCAAGCCCAGAAGAGACTCAAAACAATATTTTATACATGAAAGTCTAACTTGAATTTGGGCTCTGCAAATCCACAGTAGCATGCATAAAGACAAGTCAGCTGCAAATAAAGTTGTTTGTGTTTTCTTTCTAATTTTTCTGCTAAAAGACAATGAAAATACTTTTATAAAAATTACATATCAGAAACATTTCAGATTCTGATTCTCTTCTAACCACTAGAGATCTGTACATAGTGAACTTCAAATCCCATGAAATTACAAGAGCAGCATTTAATGCATTTTAGGAAAATTGATTTTTTTGCATGCCTCCAAGGCAAAAGTGGTCAGCTAAGTGAAATTGTCCCATGAAATGAATCTAGCCTTGGGCTCCCAGCTGAACTTTGTTCAGTATTATTAGAGCACTTTCCCCATGCTATCATCAAGATCAACTGCATGAATCTTGTTCAAAGCCCAAAATTCAGTTTTATCCAGAAATTCAGCATTGAATGAATAGGTGTGCTTAAAGAAATTTTTACACAGTCCTATTTTAACTCAAGTGACATCTAAATATTCCAGAGATAGTAATTTTGAGATAAATGACTATATAACCACATACATGTGAAGCCACTGTACTATGAATCAAGTTTACACACATTAACTACATTACTCCCCTCTCAATGACCCTAAAAAATGCTCCTTGTTCTCCTTCAAATTTCCTCCCAGAAAAACTTTATTGCACTAGAAGAAGGAAGAAGAAGAAACACAAGGAAACAGAACACTAAAGTGTGAGCATAATCAGTTGAAACTAAGTTCCAGTTAAAGCTTTCTTCCCTTTATGATCTCTGGAATCTCTGGGCACAGATATATCAGGGAAAATCTCTGCCTGTCTCTGCTGGTTTTTTCAGTTCAGATATGAACACCACTCTCATTCACTCCAGACCAGAACACAGACATATTTGAGAAAATTATATTGGCACTCCATAGGAATACAGGGGAGGGACACACACAACTCTATAAAGCAGACTGTGTGCCCTTATAGCTGTGGTTACGTACCTCCCCCAAACTCGGGTTCCAGCACAAGATCCGGTTGTCTTTGGCACTGCTCAACAGCAGTTCAGGGTCAGCCTGGCACCAAGAGACAGACAGAACTCCCCTAAAATAGATCAGAAAGAAATCAGTCATATCTCCTATCCAATCCACTCTGCCACCCAGTCACTTAGAAAGCACCATGCACCAGCACTTAGGCTCAGAAATGCTAGTTCTCATCTCTGCCTTCAACCACATTCATCTGTGAAACAAAGCAGACCCAGCAGTTAATCATAGTCCTCCTAAGTTCAGTCTCCCAGATGTCTCCCTTTCAAAGATGGAGATCCTTGAAAAAGGCAAGACAACATGCAAGCCCTCACCTCGTATGCCCTTCCAGCTGGCTCAGAGGAGAGGTAGCAAAACGCAAGTCCCATATTTGGATCACTGGCAAGCGATCATCCTCAGAGGAAAGGACTAGCTGGGTTGCAACTTCAGGATGCCAGGCCATTCCTGAGCAATGCATCTAGGGACAAAAATAGCATAGGCTGAAAATTCAGCAAAGCAAGCTGGCAGTAGCACAATGGCCGAGAGCCATGGCATTCTGTACTGAACTCACCTAGAGTGCTTGACTTAAGCAAGTCTAGCAACGTCTTGCTTTGGGCAGCAAGTATTTCTATCTTCCCTACACAGCAAAAACCCCCCACTAACCACATAGAAGTGGAAATTCAAAGTCAACTTAGGAAGACAGTTGGGATTAGAACACAGGAGGCTTTTCATAAATGAGCTGTGAAAACAGAAACTGAATGCAAGAGTGCCTGAATTTTAGGAGCAGTAAGGTGTCTTGTTTCTCCATTTCATCAGGGAAAAGAATAAAAGAGAGGTGCTTTGATGCTACAGCTCCAAGAGAACTAGCCCCAACAGCTCCTAAAATACAAACACTTATTCCCAAGAGTCTGTGCCATTGCTTTGAAGTCACATGTGGCATGTTGTAAGCTAGTTAGAATCACAGCCTTTTCTACACTTACTCTGTTGCTGTGGTCACTGACTTTGATGATAGGCTCATTCTTCCTGAGGTCCCAAACCACAGCCTTGCCGCTGGGGTGAGCAGAGGACAGGATATGCTGCACCTGCCGATTCCAGGACACCACACTGATGTCTTCATGAGGCTGTCAAGACAGGAAAGGCCACACATCCATTATCCCCAAGCTGAAGGAACATCAATCACAGGATTTTGTCACTAGCTTTACTAAGAAATTTGGGATTTGATGATACATAGATTCCTCTCTTCAATCACTGATCAACTAACTGGAAATACCAGCACCACTAACCAGAAAGACTGGGAAAAGTTCTTTGCTCAGATAATACAGTGGACAGTAAAATTCTATGGGGGAATGTCACCTGGAAAAGCACCTTTGCATTTTGGGAGCAGGTATTGGCTTCTGCATTGTCTAAATGTGTTATAAATCACTCCAGAGAGAACTGCAGCTGAGGGAACATAGATGCTTCTACCAAGCTTCTTGGATGAACTTAAATGGAAAGATGACCTCATATAACATTTCAGGAGTGCAGTGAGATGGAAAATGATGAAGTATTCAAGGCTAATTGCTGTTATACTGACTGCAATGCAGGAGACAGGCAACAAAAGGAATGGGAGACTTACTGAAGGCCAAACTTGGCCTGCTTTTAGGCAAGTTTACTATGATTTTTCTGCTTTCAGAAGTTGATTGCCCTGACTAACATAATCAGCATCAGAATATTAGAAGCTTCTGCCTCTTCAAACTGAGGAAACATTATATGGGAGCAATAGCCAAGATGCATTTAATGGCTCACTGGCTCTGCTAGGGATATGACTTTCATGAGATATGAAAAGCCTCAGAAGCCTGAAATAAATTCATTCCTCAGAGAAGGTCCAATAAACCTGCTTAATCCATCACACATGCCCCAGCTGGATCACAAGATAAACCGGTCAGTTACTTGATTCAAATCCACAAAGAGTTTACCCATCCATGCAAAGTGCATCCTTCCAGAGCTCGTCAGCCTACCTCCCCTCCCTTTACACCACTTCTTTTACCTCCCCAGAATGAAACCAATCAGTCACTTATGATTCATCTTTCTCCTGACAGACATCAAAGTCATTCACAGACTGACTAGGCTAGGATGTCTCCACACATTTTTTTTTGTCTTGCTTACTGGTATATAAAACTGCAGGGGTATTGCCCAGAGAAAAACTCATTTACCTGTGATTTGGTTCCTGGAGTCATAGGCACACTGAAATTATTCAAGTCCCAGATGAAAATTTCAGAATCATTGGCTCCAGAAGCCAAGAGATTACTCTGTGGAAAAAAAAAAAGAGGAAAAGCTCAGTTGAATTTCCTGATCACAGGGAAATAGGATGGATTTCTTAAAAATAAATGGAGCCAAAAAACCTGACACCTTGCAAAGGCAGGTGAGAGCTACATTTCATTGCCACTGGTAAGCAGAAAAATACTAACTGGATTACAAAACAAGCACTTCTGTGGTTTGTGCACCTTCTGTGTGCCAGGCTACGAACCCATTCAAAATTTATCTGTTTTGTGCAGGTGGCTGCTCTTTCTCATGAAGACACACTGCCACAGGCCTGGAAGCCACTGTCTCTGGCCAGCTGAGCCTTTGCCCTGCATCATGGCACCAAGGATATTTCTTCTGAGAAGATGCAGGTTTCCCACAACCAACTGCACAAATTTTCAATTTGCCTTTGTGTGACCATGAGAACCATGTTCTATTCACTCCTCACTTATGTTGCAGTTCCTTCAAGTGTGATGAAAGCTCCACTGAATTAAACACCAACCAAACAAATATAAAAAAAGTTCTAATTTCAAATGGACAACAGTTTACCATGTAACAATATTCCAAGACATTTTTATAGAGAGGTAAGAGACTTGATCAAAGTCACAGGGGAATCCAGTGGTAAAACTGCGAACAGACCCCAAATGAGTCTCGCACTAGGTTAGTGTTTCAACTACCATGCCTGTTTTAAGTTAAAAATTGTTCCTTCACTTTATAAATCTCTATTCACAAAAGAAAAACATATCTTCTAACAAGAAGGTTAGCTTTCCTTCAGTTACAAGTACCTTAATGTTACATACCTGAAAAGGGTTAAAGTCAAGAGCTCGAACAGGACCTGAATGCTTCTCTGTCTGCCCAATCACCGGCTCACTCTTGGAAGTCAAGATGCGGTGAACACTGTACATTGTCAGCACACCATTATCCCCTCCACCAATGATCACTCCAGAGGACTCTGAAGACCCGTTTCCAAAATTCCCCCAGATCAGCTTATGAAACCTTAAAAAGAAGAAAATAAAGCTGGCATAAGCCACAATGTTTGGTGGAATTCAAGCCACCTTCTGCACTACCAAAAGCCACATCGATGTTCTGACCTATCAAACATATCCATCAGTCTGCACCCTAAACAATCTCGTTTTGCATGCAAGAGGATTTGGGCTCTTGCATGCAAGAAAAGAAATAAGATTCCTTCCAAAGACGTTTAAGGGGAACTTAAAAAGGAAGAGCTTGTCTCTTTTTGGTTATTTTGGTTTGTTTGCTTAAAACTTTTAGGACTTCATATGGGATCTGGTGGCTGAAATCCTCTAGCCTACAGTATATAGAAAATTAGATTAGAGGACTACGTGCGTTCATTTCCAGAGCTGTTATCTGGAAAGTATTTTTACCCCCTTTAAAATACACTAGTTATAAAATCAAGGCTGTGTTTCACACTGGGTGCAAACATCACCCACAATGATCAGTCTAAGAAGTCATCTTGTCTTAAAAAGCTGGAAGACAAGTTTCACTCTGCCTCTAGTCTCTTTAGTGCAAATTGTTAGTCCCAGCAAATTCACATTATATATGTCTTTACTGACTGACTACAAGTAATTTCAAATTTCTCTAATGGTCCAACTGCTCAACATGATCTCTCTGTCAACAAAAATGTTCAATTTTTGAAGAGAGAGGTCAACTGATTCAAAAGATCACTTTATACACTGTAAACATATCTTCCTCTCCTTTCCTGTACCAGAAAACTCCTTTCAGTTTCATTGATTGATACATCAATATGAGTCTCTAGTACCTGTTTGAGGCAGGAAGTGTTCCTTTCTGCTTCATGTCCAGGGAGGGATCCCTGAAGTCAACCTCAAATATTTCCAAGGTGGCATTTGTACTGAAGGATGCATCCAGCTGCTGGGCAGATGTTCCTAGCAGAAGTACAAGGGCAACACAAATGGGCATTTTTATCAAAAGCAAAAGATACAAAGAGACCAAGGCACTGAAAACCTATTTCTCAAAGTCAACATAACCTTGGTGTTATGCCTGTTCAAAGAGACGGTATGTCTGAACACCTCAGAAAAAAGAACTGAATTCTGAGAAAGACTTTGAAAGAAATTAAAAGTTCTTTAAGAAATTCTTCACCAAGATCACTGTTGCACAGATACCTTTCTCTCTTGGGATAGATATAACTCATGTATCCTCCTCCAAGCAACCACAGCTTCTGATAATAGGTTCTTCTCTAAATTACAAATGCAGTTGTAACAAGAAATACAGTTACAATTATGATCCCAAATACTTCTGTATACTGCTCCTCAACCACAACCATGTGTCTTAATCAGATCTTCTGAACCTACTCTTTAGTTAAATTCTTCAACCCTAACCCACTAAACATGTGTCAGTGACCCAGAGCCAGCCAGCAGTCACACAATGGTGGCCTCTTTCCTTCTCCCTAGCTTACAGAATAAAAGCTAAAAACTGATTTCACATTGCCTAGTGGGACACTGCCAGGCAAATAGTAACCCAGTCCCCCAGTTACCACAGGGATGCCTATGACATGGAAAGTGCCCAAGAGACTATTAAAAAGCAGTATAAATTATGAAACTACGTAGTTTCTGATCTAAAGCAGACTAAAGCCAAGACTCTGGTTCAACCAAAACTCAGGCCTTGTTATGGAAACACAAAATAGACTAACTACCCCAGAAATGATAATGTTATTTTAAGCAGCAGTTGATATTTTATTACTTTCGACAGTCATCCCTGAGGAAAAAATCAGAAACAACATGGCAGTGCTGCACAACCCAGGCAAGAAACAAAGCTAACTAGGTTGGCAGACAACTGTAGTGGGATGACCCTGCCTAGAAACCAGATGCCCACCAAAGCTGCTCTGTTACTGCCTTCCTCAGCTGGACAGGGGAGAAGAAATATAATGAAAGGCTCATGGGTTAAGATAAGGACAGGGAGAGATCACTCATCAGTTACAGACATGGGCATAATAGACTCAACTTGAGGAAATTAATTTTAACTACCAATCAAAATCAGAGTAGAATAATGAAAAATTGAAAACTAAATCTTAAAACGTCTTTCCCTGTACCCCTACCTTCTTCCAGGGTGTAACTTTACTCCCTATCTACCTGCTCCCTCCCCCAGTGGTGCAAGGGTTGCAGTCAGTTCATCATGCATTGTAACAGCCACTCACTCTTCCTCAGGCGGAAGCCTCCTCACACTCTTCCCCTGCTCCGGTTTGGGGCCCCTTCCACAAGAGACAGTTCTCTACGAACTTCTCCAATGCAAATGCTTCCCACAGGCTGAAGTTCTTTACAAACTACTCCAGCATGAGTCCCTTCCATGGGGTGCAGTCCTCCAGGAACAGACTGCTCCAGCCTTAGTCACCCATGAGGTCAGAAGTCCTGCCACCAAACTTGTTCCAGCATTGGCTCCCCTCTCTATGGGGCCACAGGTCCTACCAGGACCCTGCTTCAGCATGGGCTTTCCACAGGGCCACAGTATCCTTTGGGCAATCACCTGATACAGCATGGAGTCCTCTGTGGATTTCAGGTGAGTATTTGTTCCACTATGGACCTCCATGGGCTGTGGGGGACCAGCCGGCCTCACCATGGTCTTCACCACAGGCTGCAGGGGAATCTCTGCTCTGGCACCTGAAGCACCTCCTGCCCATCCTTCTGCACAGACTTTGGTGACTGCAGAATTGTTTCTCTCACACATTCTCACTCCTCTCTTTGGCTTTAGTACACAGGGCTTATTTCCCACATCTTTCTTAACTATGCTGTCCCAGAGCTACTACCCCTGTCACTGGTGGGCTTGGCCTTGGACAGCAGTGGCTCCAGCTTGGAGTTGGCTGGTGTTGGCTCCAATGGACACAACAGGACCTTCTAGCAGCTTCTTACAGAAGCTGTCCCTGCTACCAAAACCTTACCACATAAAACCAATAGAATCACCCAAGCTGTCAGCTCCACACACACAATAAGCTTGCCTGTGGCCAACTCAGTGAACAGGCTGATGTTCTGCTTCAGGAGATAAAATTACTATACCAATAGTGAATAATGAATAAAACAAACAAACCAAAATGTAAGGTTTTGCAAAAGTACTGAAAATTGACTGTTAACCAAAACAGGCAAAGAAGTTTCATTATTTCATTGTCAAGTCACAAGATATTGACTGAAGACAGACAAGTAAAAGTGAGCTTAAACAAACACTACTTCAATTAACTTTTTTCCCCCCCAAGACGTAACAAGTATGTAAACTTATTCTGTTTTTCAATAGCAAGCAGATGCTGGAGTCCATATAGATTTAGTTAGAAATTGGGTCAAAAAAAGTCATGTATTCAACCTTTGAAAAATCACTGGCCTTTAAAATACCAAAGTTGGGTATAAAAGTAATTCTCTAACAGTTACTTTAAAAAAAAAAAAAAAAGTTGTAACGTTTTCAGTATATTGCTTTTAAGTTTTCCAGAGACTATTACGGTGGAAACTGTTGAAAGTTTAAACCAATACAACTCTACATAGTATCTCTTTGTAATTTATACTTTAATATTCACAAATTGTGAAAAACTTTACCTGTTGCTAGATAAATGGGGTGGTTGTTTGCCGGACTCCATGTCTGCACAGCTGTTCGTTCAATTTCTTTTAGCTTCATTTTCTAGGCTCTGAAAGAAATTTCACACGGTGGTTAGAATAGACAGATAAAGTCAACGTGAAAATAATCACATCAGACACAAAATATTTCCCTTACCAAGATACCATGAGAACAAACTGCTCTCAATAGAGTGAAGTTACTTGTTACTTCCTGAGGCAGCGAATACAGTTTTACTAGAATAAATCAGATATTTTAGAGTTCATTAAAAAAGAACCCACACAATCCCAGCTATCCGACCCCAGATTTTCTTTCATATTTCAATTCTTTCATTCTCTCTTTTTCATATGTCCCAATTATAGCAGAGTTGCAGAAAAAGGAAGGGGTTCTAAATGAAACAACATACTCAGGTCTTCAGGCCAAGTGGGTTTAAATTGGCTGCAGAAATTAATTTAAAAAAAATTATTTTGCTCTAGCACCAGTTGCTCTCTCTGAATGAGCAGATGTCAGTAAACACATAACTAGAAAGGAAGCTGAAGGAATCTCAGGGCAGGCTAAATTTCAAGCAGAAAAGTGACGTGGCAACAGAAAACAAAGTGCAATGCTATCATGTGCCAATTCAGTTAATGTACTTTGTTCTTGCTCCTATGAAAAGCAAAAGGAAAAAATCATTTGACTTCCTCTGAGTCTGCAAATGGTAGAAGGTGAGAAGTAATCCACAAATACGTACTGGGTTTCAATCTCAGCACTGACAATTCTTTTTATTTACTCAGAATAGATCAACAGACACCTGTAAAATGGGAACAAAACTTCCCCAGGTCACTGGAGAGAGATTAGCTGGACAACAATGCAGCAGGGCAACTGAAAGTCAAACTTTTACAGCAGGCAGCTGGGAGGTTGCAAAACTGAATATAAATACAAATTATTGTTCTGTGCAGGATCCCATTCTTGCTAAAGAGAAAGCACCCAGCAACTCTCCATGGCTGACCATAAACAGGCCTTTTAAGCATCATAAATGATGTGTGGACATTGCATTCACAGGCTAGCAGGGTCACCTCATGAGCTGTAACTAAACCTTTCAGGCTTGGCTGCTTTGCAGTCTTTTAGCTTTAGATAAACAGACCTGTTAACTATGCACTCAGATGGTACCATGATGAATAAAGGAAAACTATCAGCAGGCAGCACAGCAAAACCCTCTTCATCTTGTCAGCTTGCTGTGATTAATTTCTCCTGTTACTTGACACTGTTTGTGTAAACCACAATCTGTATCACCCTGCCTTCTGTTCAGCTGCAGGGCTACAAATCTCAGTGCTTCAGAGTTTGGCTTTACTGAGGCCAGGGTACAGGAGTTTATTCACAACCAAGACTATAAATGTACCTTGCTGCGGCCAAACCATTCAAAAAGAAAAAAACCCAAAAAACAGTTCAGTTTTAAAAAAGCTTTCCATCATCTTGTGGCTTATATGAAGCTATGGCTTACTGAGCTCCACACAAGGGGAAATCTGGTCAGCTTGGATCATCTAGCTAATAACTCCACACCCTTTTTAAGGTTTCTTCTCCATCACCAGTCAGAAGTTAAGACCACCCTCTGTCTCCCCACCACGCACTATTAGCATATGCTGTCTGACTAGAACCTATTGAATGCTTTTCGGCATTAGTCTGCAGCAGTATCCCCCAAAGCTCAAACTGCCTGCTGCTATTCTCACATTAACCTTATCCCAACTTAGTTGAGGCCAAAAGGAATGTGAACAGAACTCTTGTACAGTTAAACAAGTGCTCCCTAGGAACAGAAGTGGAAAGGTCATCTCCTCATCCCCATAACAGATCTCTAAAGCTTACTTTCTAATCTCCCAGTGCACACTTTGTGGGGTACTTTTTAGTGGTCCACCACATCCTCTATGCCAAGATGTTTCAGTGCCTACTCATTTGTGCCCCATACTACTGCAGGAACACTGTCCAGGTCTCCTCTCTTCATCGGCAGAGGGGAATGACAATATCCCCAGAAGAAGTCAGGGGAGTCTGCTATGAACAGATTATGCCTATTGCACAAGACTCTACCTGACTCCACATATGTGGAGTCGAAGAATAGCTTGTATGTTCCTTACCCATCCCTTTCTTGCCTCTTCCTCCTCCAGTTACAATTCATCAGTTGTAGGAGTTGACTACATAGAGGCCTCACTGCTTCTTGGCTTTTGAGAGGGCAACTCCCCTGTGAACTTAACAGACAATGGCCAAGAGACCTCTTCCCTCTAGAAAATTAACTGGTAAGGAAACAATGAAGAATAAAACTACCACAGACTTAGTCTGCTGAATGGTACAGGCTCACACTCCTTACCCCTGGGCTGGATTGACTGCATGGTTGGCATAATTTGCATTTAACACGCAAACAAAGATAAGGTGCCAAAATTGTGCAGAACAGTATGGATCAATTGCTCAGCTTTTCTTGTCAATAGAGCATTCTACATAAGAAAGTCAACATTACTGTTCTGTTTTCAACAATTTAAGTCAGGACAGAATATGAAGGTAAAGTGTCTTGGCCATGGTAACCCACTTACATGTAGGAAAGCAAACAAGACACCATTTAGAGTGGCTCAGTGTAGAAGTGCTGGTTTACAGGTATTGAACAGGTACACTGCGTCCATGGTCCTAAAGGCAAATCAGCAGTGGTACCAACAGACTTGAGAAGGCCCACAGAAGGTGTGTAAGAAGCCAAAAGATCACAGTATCACACACCATCTCTTAAGAACCTCCTATCAGTTCAGCTCCACTGCAGCTGAAGCTCCGCAGAGATGCAGCAGTACCTCCTCCTTAAGCAAGTGAGCTCTGAGTTTGGAAGGGGAAAAAAAAGCCAGCTTGGAGTCTTACTCTTAGAGAAGTGATCCTTCTATACACTGGGCATGTCTGTATCCAGGACAGGACTCACGATCCTTAAACCAAGAAAAAGCCCTTCTTCAGCAAACTCTTGTAGCTGCCTGAGAAAAATTCACCAGTATTGAACTCTTCCACGGTAGAATTTTTAGGGAGAGGTTGCCACCTGCTGTCATCTTCCAAAATAGCATCTAAGACTTCTGAGAAAGCTCATGCTTTTTTCAGGACGTCTAATTAATTAATCATGACAATTCCTCACACTCCTTCCACAGACATATATCTGATTACAGATCTAATGTATTAAGGAATCTCAACCCCAAAGGGAGTCGAAGGACAGAAGCAGCATTTCCCCACAGCTTCCCCAGCTATGGCTTTTCTGCATAGTGACCTTAAAGTGCAATAGTGTCAGCAAAGCAAAATACAACAGATCAGAGGACTCTTCACCAGAGAAAGTGAGAGCGCACAACTATACAGAGAAAATTAAAAGCACGTGATCTCAAATCATGGTGACCCCACAAACAATGTTGACAAAGGCTAGAATTCCTCATCTATGTTTACTTGAAATACTCGTGGCTTTACAGTACATTGTAAAAGACCACGGCTGTTGTTTCATGAGCTAATTGACCTTCAAAACTGTCATGATAACTACCCCTGGTGTCACTCTAGTGAGGCTTTCTCTCTCTTGCAACACCGAAATGCTGTCAATCAAAAATCCCCTCCCACTGACTTTGCTGATCCTCCTCCTGCCACTGGACACAAACATTCCTCTCTGAACAGTTCCTGCTGATATTGGACTTCCAGCACTGGACACAAAGGTGCTGATAAGCTGACCTCCCCCTGCTTAGTTAAAAGTGAAACTTGGGCAGAACAAAAAAGACTTGTCCAAGGTCACCGGGTGACAAGCAGCCACCTTAAGACCTGAAAAAGGCCCCTCAGTCATGACACAATGGTTAAGACACAAATGGCCTCTACATTCTCCACAACCCAGCATTAATTTAAGATCTCTGTACTGTCCCCTTCCTTTGCACTGCTCTGACACTCTCCTTTCACAGCTCCCCAACAGGCTGTTTTCGTACGTGCTTATTATAAACCCCGCTTACAGAAGGCACAGAGACGCTAATCTCAGCTAATCACTGGTGTGTGCAAGGTGGGGCTGTTGCAGGGCAGGGCTCAGCACATTCCTCCATGACAGCTCCCATGGTATGTAAAGAAACTTGTGCTCTGAGCACTTTCAGAAGCTGGTGCCCATTGCACAGCACTGCTCAGACGGCAGTGCACACACGTCCCATGTCACCTTGTCCGCACAACAGCATTACAGGGTGGGGTGCTGAGGAGTGCTCTAGGAGGAAAGCACTGCCCTCGGACACCGGGTGTCACACACAGGCTCCGGGCTACGCCAGAGGCCTCTTCGCGGCCCAGGTCACTTAGCTGAGCTCCCCGGCCGCTCCCTGCCTGCCGCCGGCCGGCCGAGGGGAAACGGGATCCGGGGCTCCCGGGGCAAGGACAGGAACCGGGGACGGAGCCGTGACAGTGACAGCGGGGCGGCACAGCAGAGCAGAGCAGCCCCGCGCTGGGGGGGCAGGGCAGAGGCCTGAGGGCGGTGCCGGTGCGGCCCGGCCCGGCGCGGTGGGGCCGGCCCTTACCGCTCGCTGCNGGGGCGCCCTGGGGCCCTCCCGGGCGCCTCTGCTGTGCTCGGTAAACATGAATCAGCTCCATCCGGCGGTCCCGCACGGTGCGCGCCGACGGCCAGCCGGAGCCGGGCTCTGCTGCCCCTGCACTCACCCCCGTCAGAACTTGGCGTCAGCTACAAATTTAATTCATCCTCAGAATGTGCATAAGGGAATATATTTTTTTCTAAAAGCGTTCTAATTGCTAGGAAGAAAATGCAGAAGGGTCCAGACTTCCCTCCCTCCCGTCTCTCCTGGTTTTGAGAAAATCTGCCAATGCTGTAAACACCATTTTTAATTTCTGAGCCGTATTATCTGCCCAACCCACTATGCCTTCCCATGAAGAAAACCGCAATGAAGTTACGGGTTAGAACAAACTGGGACTGGAAGGCCCCCAGTGGGGCAGTAGTAGACAGCACTGGTACACTGGACCGTGACCTGGATGGGCCTCGACCTGCCTGGCTGCAAGTGCTGCACTATCACTTACACACCCCAAGCTCCTGTTTCTGCTCTGATCCTTTCATTTCATCTGAAGACTCCTTACCAATCTCCTAGCACTGTGAAAAGTGCTGTCATGTAACTGCTGTGGAATAGTAATTCTTAACTCAAGTATCCCTAAGGAGTGTTTTACCTGCACAACAAAATTCAGTTTTAAGGTCCCCATAGCTCAAAAAAAACCACTTTATAACACTTCTAGGATAAAACATCATTAACTGTAATTTAAAAGGAAGCATTTCTGTAACTAGAAGAGAAGGTCACAGCTTACAAAACCCATGAGAAATGCTGACTATTCAGCACTTCCAAAGGAGATACAAATATTTAGGTGTAAATAAAACTGTTCCAGCATACAATTCCGTAACTCCCTTGAACATACATCCTTACAGAAACTCCTACACAAAGATCCCTTAGGTATTCGGGTCTAAAAATCTTTACAGATTGAAAAATCATCAATCACTGTCTTTATATATCTGCTGCTCTTAATGCACAAAACTATGAGTCATGACGGTGTTGAGAGCAGAGCACAGCATTCAGTTTATAGGAAGCACCGAGTGCAGATCAAACCCTCAGCCTTCTGTAATCACCCATTCCTGCAGCAGGGTCAAAGGTATAGCACAGGGGAGTTGAGAGAACGTTCACTACTGGGGATACCATCTCCTCCAGTAACAAGAAAAAAAACATATTAAAGGAAGAGTGAAGCTGGACAAATCCAGGAGCTTAATATAACTGCATGCGTAACTTTACCAAACAGTTCTCGAAGCCATAGGAGGTCCTAGACCAGTGGTTTGCAGCAAGGCAGACTTCATGGAAGAGATGTAATTCCAGCCCAGGTGAATAAGCTCAGGCCATACAGGAGCAACTTGGGGACCTGTGCACTTGGACCAAACTGCAGGTGCAGCAGAACAGGTTTGGCCAGAGATGGAGATGGTCATTAGCCTTTTCATACCACTGCTGTCCACACAGCTCTGCTATCAGCTTCAATCTACACACTGCAAAGCTCTGTGCCTCACTACTGGTTGTGCAAACTTCACTTGAGAGGGCATCTAGACCAGGAGGAGATCAAAGTCAACTCCCAGTAAAGGCAAACAGTTATTCACACAGTGTAAGAATTCCAAAGACTGGCAGTTGCCAGCCTGGTTCTGTCTACCATTTCACAGTATATGGTGACACTCCAGTTCAACTCCAAGCAGCATCTGCAATAAACCACTTGGTAACCGGCAGCATTTCCTACCAAAACAGGCAGAGCTGAGGTATGTTTGTGCACAAAGTATATAAATGAGCAGCAGCCAGAGGACTGCACTCATAACTTTGCCCCACAGATAATATCCTATTTAGAAAAATGACAAATGTCATTCCATTTCATCAGCTATAATTCAGCCTTCTCAAACCAACAGGAGATAACTCACACAGTAGGCATCAATGATATATTTCACTGAAGTTAGCAGTTGAACATTGAAAACCAAGTGTTAACATATGCCACAGTGAACACTACAGAAGATTCCATCCCCAGCAGAGCTGACAGGACTCTTTCCACTTGAACAACTTTCAAATTTCATAGTGTGTCACCACTGGTGGCTCCTTACTTGGGTCTCCTCCCTTCTCCAGATACAGGTCATTGAAGGGGTATTGCTTCGGTCCCTACATGGAGAGATAAAGAGTAGCAAATTCATCACATTCGCCAAGCATATTTAAGGGTAAGAGGAAAGGTCTTATCCCATCCCGCCCCCACCCAAATCAAGGCTTGTCATTTACAACTTCAATTTCTATTTCTTAAGTGCTCCAGCCAGAATATTAGAGTATCAGGAAAGTAAATTCAGAAATAGGAGTTCTTTGTATAAACCTATGTCCTTTAATAGAAACATTAAGGTGGTCTTGCATTTAATCTTAATCAAAAGTTCATCTCATAGAATGAGGATAATATATTGCAAAAGCTGTTTGTGTATTCAGATGCATTTTTCAAGACTACAGTCCCCAAATGATATAGATCATGAGATAAAACTAAAAACACAGGAGAGGAGAAGAGATAAAGCATTTCACTTAAGCAGATGCACACAGAGAAGGAGAATATCTAGACCAAAGAAGGATATTGCAAGAAGCATAGCTTAAAATTAGTTCCCTGTGAACAGGAACTGCTCACTATGAATCTGTGAGTTGAGACAGGCCAGTCAAGAGAACAACTCAGGTTAGGTGAGGCCACAGGACACCCCTTGGCCCAGCCCCTGCCAGCAGCAGGGTTTTGCATTCACACACCTCACTCAGCTTCAGCAAAAACACTTCTCTGGGGATCTGCAGCAACAAGAAACACAGCTACTTTTCCTCCCTTTACCCTTGAGTCTCACTCACCACAGGCCTGTAAGATGGATAGATCTCTCCAAGACCAAACATGATCAGCATGGCACTCAAAAAGATAAGGAAGTGTTTGCACATGGTGTGCCAGGGAACTACAGTGGGGGATGTATCAACCCGGTTCCGAATGTACATGTCAAAGTCCCAGTGAATCTGAAGAACAAAGGAAAACCATTGCACATTTACCAGTAATGGTCATGCTGCTTTTCTCAAGGACAGAAGTACATTACAACATTCACAAAGCTGTCAGAAGCTGTTTAATCTCCACCTCAAAAGTGGAGATAAAGCCATAGAGGAGGTACATGATTTACCTACACTCACAATAAATTGTTGCTTACAGTAAAACTCAAAAGACTCCAAATTTCATCCTATACTTATACCAGGCAACATGATTAATTCTAGGATAGAGCAGCTTTTATTTCTATACATAATCATTCCACCTCTGCTTTGCTACCCAGCACCATTGGAAAAGCATGGTATATATTGGAAACCTCATTTATCAGAGCTCAGTCACATACCCAAACAGAACTAGCAGTGTTATTTCAAACAAAGAAGCAACTACCTGACACTTGGAAGCTGGTTCCTCAAAACAGGTACAGCACTTGCTGCCGTTGCTCCAGGAAAAGAACAGAGCTAGTAACAAGCTAATGCCCTTCCAGATGAAAGCAGAAGAGCATTTAAGCTTCTGCCTTGAGGCATACCTAGGCAAGTGCCAGCCATGTTCTGTCTATACTCTCCTTTCACATTAATGCGCAGAGAACTTTTCAATTTGCACCTCAAGTACTGCCTCCAGATTTCCAGCTCCAGAGCCATTTCCTACCAAACCAATAGAGCCAGATTGAGGAGAAATCAAAGCTGCCTAAACAGAGGCATCTGCTGACACCTACAATGCACCAGTCCCCACTGTCAACTTCATATGCAAGGGCTCGTATACAAGCCTTCCTACAGCAAGCACTACAATAACACAGGACCAACACAGGGCTTTTTCATGTGCATTAATAGCGTTACAACATGCACCTTGCTGTGGTACACATGTTGAAATGCTCTAGCATGTTTATACTATGAAAAATTATGCACACATACTTACGTAAACTCTGCTTTTAGTAAAGAGATCTCAGGTCAATTACCAATCTCAGTACCCCAGTCAGGTTGCAGTTAATTCACAAAAAGAACATGTGCTAAATGAAGAATTACTCATGACAAGGAATTTGTGTGACTTAGATTTTGAAAGTTAACATAGGTGCTCTACTCACATTTGTCTTAAGGACATCTTGTAAACTTTCTTTAGAGAACATCCTTATTTATATTCTACCTCATCAGCCCTGGAGTAATAAAGCAGCAGTAGGTACTTCCACTGTACTAAAAGGACTTCATTCAAATGATGGCTTCTTTGCTGAACAATTCTGAATCAGGCTCTAGTACTGAGTCAGATTAGGCAAATAAAACTGATGAGACTTTCTTATTCCTACAGGGAAGGTTAAGTTTGTGAAATCTCTCTCCTCATAAATTATTAACAGTTCTCAGCACTTTCAAAATATTTATCCTGATGCCCACAGCCTAAGCTTCCCTCAAACTGACTGTCCCTGCTTGCATAGGCAACACACACCTGCATTGATGATGCAATTACACAAAGAATTCAACAGAAAGCATTAACAAGATGTGCATGTGTTAACTGCAGCACTGGTGAGCAACTTGAGAAAAGTTCCTACCGGCTCTCCCCAGTTATGCCTCATGTCTGGCTGGTCCCACTGGTACCAGGGGTCTCTCTCGTGATGAGACTTATTAGGGAGCATGGGATAGTCACCATACCTGTGAGAAACAAACACACCAAACATACCAGAAATATGTATTAATACATTTTGAAGGAAACACTATAAGATAGGCATATGGAAATAGATGAATTAAAGATTACCTTGTTTTTATAGCTTTTATGTATATACGTTTTTAAAATGCATTAAAGCAACTAGCACAACAATCACCACTTTGATACCAGACATTGGAACAATCAGCATTCCTCGAAGTGGCCTTTTAGGGCCATACTAGGTGAAATGCAAGCTTGACTGAAATATGGAATACTAGCTGTCTTGGCACATGTCAGAGTATTCCTAACATTTAAACATGTCCTGAAATATTTATTCTAGAGATGGCTTCCAGTTCATCCCACTTGGCCTTGCAATACTACAGCACATGAAGTCTCTCGTTCAGTATTTTATTCACAGAGGCCTCCAGCTCATTTCATTCGTTCCCATTTTAAAACACTGATGTGTCTTCACAGCTGTAAGCTCACAGCACGGCCAGGCGTTCACCTGACACTACAAGCTCGCAGCACCTGCCCACGAAGCCGCGAGGGCCGCGCTGGCCCCAGGGCGCTCCCGGCTGCGGGGCACGGCACCCCCAGCTCACCCGAAGCCGTCGTCGGGGTAGGGCTGGTAGTCCTCCACCCGCATGTTGTACTTCTTCGCGGCGGCTGCCCGCTCCTCCGGGGTGCGCGGGTACGGCCCGGGCAGCATGTCCTTGGACATCTCCGAGGCTGCGACAGAGCAAAGCGGCAGGCTGGCCGCGGGCCCCGCCGGCGCTCGCGGCCAGCCCGGGGAGATCCCGCCGCCCNCGCAGCGCCGCCGCCATCACCGCCACAGCGCGCAGGCGCGGCCGCCGCGGCAAAGGGCCCGGGGCTTATCAGTGGGCGGGGCCAGTACAAAGTGGGCGTGGTTATGAGTGAGCGGGGCTATCCTCGGCCCCGCCCCCGCCGCAGGTCTCAGCCCCGACCGGGCATTAATTAATCAGCCGCTGTTATTATGATATTGACACAAACACTAATGGACGAAAAGGGCATGGGCGCGATATTTCACCCTGTCCGTCATCGTCTGAAGCGGAGTAATGGGAATCTATGGCAGGCAGTGTGTTGCAGACACGGGGCAGCATCCTGTGGAGCAGCCGGATCGATGCTCGATGGGATCGATGCCATGGCTGCTGGCGTTATGCGAATTGCCCTCTTTATATCAGCATCAATGTTATTAAAGTTAATACCCAAATGTAATCGCCTTATCTCCATGGAGCCAGGGAAAGGCAGACAGCTGAAATGGCACGTTAATTTAGCAAGGAGATTCTTCAAACGTAAGCAATGTATTATTGTAAATAAAATCAATATGAGCATTAAAGCATTTTGCAGTTTACTTCATTATGTAAACTCTGTGGTAGTTCAACTCATTTTCCTTCAGTTATTCACATCAGCCATAATGGGTAATGTCTCTATAACGATTTACATTATAAACCTTTGCAGCTGAAAAACTACTACTGACAATTTGTCATTAAAGCCGTTCCTTCTAATAACAACATTAATTGTAAACATTCTAATTGAATGAAGATAGTGATGAGCCACAAAAAGATACCTGAGATACTGCATGCCTGAGGTGGGGGCTTTGTTGCAAACTAGAACAGGATCCTTTTACTTATCCCAGAGAGAGGCCTAGTCATGTCATTTTGGGCATGGTATCCTAATTGAGCCAACTCCCTTGCAACCAAGTGTGCAATGAAGATATTCAGTTGGTTATATAATAAAGTTGTTAACTCAGAGCCCAACCCTCCAGTGCAGATGCTGCCAATGTTTTCCACAGAGCAGCGTTCAGTGCTGGTCCTGGCTCTGCAGCACGCAGCACTCTGGGGACAAGAATGTGGGGACAGAGCTGGCAGAGGGGACCTTTGGTTCCCATCGACCTGGGATCAAGCCTCTCTGCAGGCCTGGACTGTGGTCAGCTGCATCTTATATCAGCTCTTCACTGCTGGGTATTAATTTTCTGACTTATGTTTGAGTTTTCTACAGATGTGGTTCAAGGTTCCTAAGCACCCAAGTGTGTTTGCAAATACATTGTGAAAACAATTCTGTTAACCTGTAGAGCAGAAGTGCTTCAGATTCGAAGGGGGGGTATTATTTTTCCTAGAAACTATACATATTAATAATTTTTAGAAGGATAGAGGGAAGTCAATTGGATTATTCTCATGAAGGCAAAGTTCTATGCAGCCAAAACAACAAATCACAGCTACTGTAAGATGAAAACCACTGAATGCCAGGGACCGAAATTTTCCGGAGAGCTGATGCCTAGCGTGGCACATGTTCTTGGGAAAGAGTAATCGTCCCTCTTGCCGCTTGCAGGTTAAAAGCCACGTGCAGACTGTCTCATGTAATAGCCATTCGGTAAGCAAACAGTGCAGCACCTCGGGCGGCACCCCCGCGGATCCCGCAGCCTTGCTGGGGGCGGTCACGCTGGGGCTGTGCCTGTGGTGCCGCTGCACACCCGTCCCGTCCGCAGCGCGGCGCCGCCC